>MVGT01000248.1:40684-89714 GCA_002174775.1 Macleaya cordata
TTTTTTTTTAAATCAGTTTCAATCCCAACCATCATTCTTTCTCACATACAATCTTGACCGTCCATTCACTCCAACGGATATTTTTTACCGTATTTTATAAAAAAAAATTAAAAACCGCCAGGCGTGGTGGCATCAGACGTAGTGCTTCCACTACGTCTGGTGTTTTTAATTTTTATTTTTTTTAAAAAAATGACGATTATATCCTTTTAACCAGTTTTTAAATAATTTCTCAAACTTTTTTAAAAACCTATCACTGTGTAACTCGGTCTTGTAGGCTAAATAAGAGAAAGCTAAAACACATTTTTAGCTTATATGACTGTGGATGCTCTAATAAGACTCATGTGCGCTAATTTTAGTGGACGTATTTATAACTCAGAGTTTTACATGTTCCACCCATGTCACTCTCAGATTACATATTCTAATAATTACCTTATTCTCACTGGCCTCTGGAGTCAAGTGGAGATGATTAAAAAAAAGGGTTAAATTTTGACAAGGTAACACCAAGCAACAATGTTACTTATGCTGACTTACTGATCGAGGTTAAAAAATGTCTGTTAGAAGTTCCCAAAATATATTTACCGATTTGAGCTTTCCAAAGAGTTCATTATCGGAGAGCATCTCCTTAATCTTAGCAGTCCTTGGATGATGGACCCACATCGTACCATCCATGAATTGTACACCGTTTGATTTACACGCCTCCAATATTTGATCCAGATCCGCCGTATCTAGAGCCGTCGGTTTCTCCAAAAGCAAATGTTTCTTTTTCTTCGCAGCCGAGACGGCCCATTGTACGTGTAAGCTCGTCGGGAGGGGCATGCACACAGCATCCACATATGGGTCATCAAGAACTTCATCATAGCTCCCATAAATCTTAACCGAATCCGATAACCCATTTTCAATCGCGAATTTCTTCGCTTTCTCGATCGAACGGCTACCGATGGCGTAGAGGGTTGAATTAACGGCTAGATTTATGGCTCTTGAAACCTTCCTAGCTATTTGGGCACATCCTATAATACCAAATCGGATCTGTTTCTCACCCATATGTTTTTTTCGTTTGTTCTTCTTGGAGAATAACAAGTTTGAACTCTTGAAAAATAGTAGGTGAGTCTACCAGTACCTACACTCTATATATGTATGTACTGAATATATATTCATGTTAAACGGGTGGAGGGAGCTATTGAGGAGTAGTGAGTCGTGGGACCCTATAAGAAACTGCCACCTGTGCAAGGTAGTGAATATAATGGGTCCCAATCTCTGTCATGTACAAATGTCACTCCCTTATTGGCAACCATGATCCATCTACAATAACTCTTAAGATATTGGGCATTGTACTCTTGAACTCGTCCTTATGTTAGATTACTGGATATGATGTTGCCACGTGGTGAGATCTCTGCCTTATTATGATTTATGGATGAGGCAAGCAAAGAGCTGTACCTGGTGAGCTCATCCCGGACGGGCTTCGGCTCATCTTTTCCTACTAAGGTCGTGAAAATTCAACAATAGGTCTTATGATGGAAGGGTAATGGAATAGGATGACACCTCTCTTTTTTTTTTTTTTTTTTGAAGACCCCCAACCAAAACACAAGAGAAAACAAAAACAACAAACTAAAAACGATAATACAATTTCTCCTTATCTTCAAAAACAATGTCTTTAAGATCTTGAGCAAAGGAACTAGGAGTGAACACAACCAAATCTGCCCATCAACTGATCCTTGAATGACTAATCCTCGGCTAGGGAAGGCCGGGGATGAAGGCATCTCCTCACATCAAGTTGTTATTACGGAGATGAATGAAAGCGGCTAGAAGAAAAGGGTTAGCTGTTCATTTTTCCCTGCATGATGATAATCTATAAGGCTATTTTACTAGCCAACTACTTTTATTGTTAATTTCAAACCAATTTTAGATGGGGTCAAAATTTTTAGAACAGGATGATATATGATAATAAGATACCAACATGGCCAGAAGATCATCCTTTCACCTTCACATCATCTTCACGTGGGCCTCATAAAAATCTTGTATAAATAAGTTTGTATGCCTAGTCTCCCTCACTTTTAAATTAAATCAAATTGTCCTTATTTTGATCTACAAAATTATTATTAGAGACCCCTGTTTGGCTAGCTGTTCGTCATACGATCCTTGTTAATTAATGTTGAGCCGGGTTTGGAGATGACCAACTCCAATTGAGCACGCAAGGCCCAAGTCCGAATTTTATTGGGCTTTTAAAAAAACTTGGGTTGAGCTGGGGTTAATCCAACCCACCAAAAACTATTGGACTTATATATTATTTAGACAGAAAAAGGAAAAAAAAATCGAGACCCAGCCCCGGAATAGGATGACACCTCTTTGCCAACAAAGTAGTAATATTGTCCATATTTTAGGCATCCACATTAGATACAGGATTATATTCTTTGCGAAAACCCAGCCCAACTAGCCTGTAGGATTATCAGGCCCAAATTCACCCAAATGACCTCGTCACAATGTAAGACAATTTGTAAACTCATAGCAGAAGCTCTGAAGTACATGACTTTAACTGAATGCAAAATCAAGGGTGGAAGCAGGGGATCGCAAATCACAACGATCCCTACATTTCACCTACCCACGGCTACTTTTGAATTCGGTATAGCATTTTCCAAACATAAACGACCTCTCAGTAGGGGTGTCAACGGGTTGGTTCCGGATCCTTTCGGTTCCGATTCCGGAACCTCAATTGGTGGTTCCGGATCTGGTACCGCTAGGACCCGCGGGTATCCGATACCCGTTTTAAGTTATTAATTTTTTATTTTTTCACACAAAACCTATTTGTATTTTGTATTTTCGTATTCTATTCAATTATAAAATTTATTTTATTATAAAATTTGTTAAATAATAGTCATTGGTTTCTTTTTTTAATTAAAAAAAAGTTAAAAAATTTAAAAATTATTATATAATAGTAAATTAAACTATAAAATTATAGAATTTATACGGAACCGGGTACCCGTTAGGTGGATCCGAAAAAATTCGGATCCAAAATGGGTAGATCCGAAATAGATCCGAAATTTATCAGATCCATAAAGTGAGGTCCCGGAACCATAAAAAACGGTTCCGGTACCAGTTCGGTTTCGGGTTTTTGGGTACCAATTGACACCCCTACCTCTCCGGCTCTGGCTCAATTGACCTATAGATATGTAGTAAAAAGAGGTTAGACTTATGGGGATTGATTTATTCATAACAGAATTTGCATGGATAAACGAAAAGTATAATAGAGTTAATATATGGAGGATCTTTAAACTAATAATCCCAAGAACTAAAAAAAAAAAGTGATTATCAAGAAATTAATTGAAGCTTTTGGAGATCGATCGAGTTTTTATTGAGATACTTTAAAAAGTAATCGTGTTGACCACGCCATGAATGGCATGTTTTTTATGAACTGGCTCCTAATTATAACCACAAATCTAAGCTGAATCTGTAATTAAACCAACTTTATTAGAAAGCTAATTTATCAAAAAAAAAAGTTATAAATTAAGCGCTAAATAATTCTTCTTGGCTATTTGGATGGTTTCCAAAAAGCGCTTTTTTTTTCTTCTAAAGAACAAAAAAACTTTAAAACGTGAAAGTAGAAACCATTTATTCTTTACATATTTTGCACGAAACAGTTTGCAAATTTAATTTTGCACATATTTATCAACAAACTTTATTACTTTTTTTTTTCAACAAACTTCATTACTTTAGGCAATCAAATTTCAAAGCGCGTTGCAAAGTTGTTTTTAGGTTTAATGATCACATCCATTTCACAAATCACTGTCATAATCAACTATTCAACTGCATGATAAGATGATAGAAAAGGAGGGTTCATGTAACCATATACGTGTTAATCACGCCTGTATGTTTCTTAATTACGGTAGAGGTACTAGACAAGTGCGTACATTAGAGAAGCATTATTTTAATCTTTTCCGAGTATGAGTACTTTTATAGTTTACTAAAGAATTTTTTTTTCCTTTATCAACACCTTACTTATTTTTACACCTTGTCTACACTTGCTTGTGGAGTCTATAATGAGATTATCCAAGAGTTAATTTTAATCTGAATGCTAAGAGAATCATCCTCATAAAAAGTGTCATTTTCTAAGGGCATCTATAGAGGTGTATTTTTTTTTTGGCTAAAAATGGAGATTTAGTTTAGTAGTGGTGGAAGTTTAAAATGGAGAATAGCCTATGAAGGTCTCAAACAGGCCAAATTTGGCAATATGCATATCCATCTGCAGATTTTTTTAACCAGGCGGGGTGGGAGGGAGTTGCCTAACGTTGGGCGGGGTGTGGGGGAGTCTCCCAACGGTTGGGCGGGTAGGGGGTCGCCTGACGTTGGGCGGGTAGGAAGGAGGTCGTCCCACCATTTTAAAAAAATTAAAAAAAAAAACTGTTTTAGGGACACAAGCGTCATTTTTTAAAAAATAATTTCAAAATTCCAGCCTGTGTCCCTTGGGGTCGCCTCTTATTATTTTTTTTTGGCAAACATAACTTTCTTCCACTGTGTTACTCAGATACATAAGGTATATATGATAGGCTAAATTTAGCTTTTACCTTACCACCGCTGTGGATCCTTTTTTTTTTTTTATATCGTAACGAATGTGTGAGAAATAGAGAAATCTTCATGAACATCCACCAACAAATAAAAATAAACCGCCATCAACGGCATGCAAAGACACCTTGAATGGACTCAATTTGAAATTCAGTTGTATTGTAGTAGGTAGAGATAAAAACTAAAATTTGTGTTGAAGTTTAAAAGATTCCAATTTTGGTACCCAAAGATGTGGAACAAAAATCAGGAAAACCGGTTCTTGCTTAATTCAGTTCTCACATAAAAAGGGTGTGTGAATTAGTAAAAAAAAGTTGGGCTGAAATAACAATTCCCTAAAAAATAATAAAGTACTTTACAAACGTTTGCAGAACGTGATTAAAAATTGGTGTATTTTTCAGGCGTTTGCAAAACGTGGTTAAAGTAAAAAATTATTTCTTATGGAATAGTGGTTAAAAAGTAAGCAGGACGCAATGTTTTAAAATAAAATTTGTCTTATTTCACAATGGTATTTCTTATTTTAAACGTTGTAAAAGTAACAATTTTACAAGCGTTTTGTTACCTAGCTATTTTGCAACAATATTGCAGCCGTTTGGACTGACCGTTTTACACAAGAGATCGACCCTTATGTGGTATGGTCGGTCCTACTACCCCTCAAAATACTTTTGAGAGGAAAAAAGTGGTAGGTCTTACCCTGCCACATGAGCATCTGGCATGAATTTTATAAAATAGTTCATCTAAAAATCATTTCTAATTTTGCAATTGTGTGTAGCCTACATAAAGACGATCTAAAAACTGAGTTTCGACAAAAATAATCTTATCACTAGGGTGGAGCTAAGATTTAAAGTTGAAGGCGGCTAAAAACAAAACCCCAATTAAACTTTGGACCAAAATAGAAATCTTAATATTATTTGGGATGGCCACTAAACGAAAATATAAAATTGTACCAACTTATTTATACAAACTTCTTGCATAAACAAGGGTACATAAAAAAGTCTGGGACCATGGCCACCCAAGCTAATATGTAGTTCCGTCACTATTATTTATTGTGTAAATCATCTGTATAAAAAATCATCTCATTTTAAAAATAAAAATTATTGTAGCTCAAAATTGGATTACAAATTCACATGCTCTAGGTCGTTCATTTGGTTACTAACATCTGTGTATATATTGACAAAGGGTCAGAACAGTTGAATGGTCAATAGTGGGACGCTAATACATGCCTCGGTTCAGTGACTAGGACCCCTCATTCTTATGGAGGCGTGTGTTCAAAGTATTCATAATAACGAGATTGCTCACAATTTGTGTGAAAATTGTTGAAGGGCTAGTTGTGCATAATTTAAGAGTGCTCGTCAAATAAATATCATTGATGGTTGATCTTTTAGTGCTTACTACGCTATTTAGGTCGTTTTTCTTCCTGTTGGTAAAGTTGTTCTCTATGTTGTTAATGACAACGCTCCCTGTGTTGCTAATAGCGCTTCATCTTATAGTTGTTGATGACGGTGTTCTCTAACCGTTAATTAACGACGTTTATCTTGCGCGTTTGTTTGTATTTCTAATTAGACTATTGCCCTATAAATTTAAAAAATAAAAATAATTGGGACCCTGTTTTAGTTATATTTTTATTTTCATGAAAAGTTGTCTTTCACTAGCTAGTAAAATAGAAACAGATTATAATGATATTATACTCCTAGTTGCACGATATTAAAAATGCCACCAGTTCATCAACTTTTGGATTATTTGACCATGATCACGGCAAGAGATTTGTGTAATTTATTGATAATGAGTGATGACCCCATCATCTCACATAATTACAGGTCCAGGAAAATGCCCCAACTCATAACCACTATCTAACCAGTAATGATTTTTTTTTCTTCCATTTTTTTTTATCCCATAAAAAATATACAAAATTCAAACAAACACATAAAATTTTAAACCAAAAATCAAAACCTATGATGAAAATCTTGGGGGTGGGCCCCACACAAGAAAAATGGAGCAACGGTCCCCACTAATTTTTTTCTCACCAATCATCCCCACCTTTCATCTTTTCTCTTTCCATTTTTTTTTTTTTTTCTTTTCCTTTTTATTTTGAACACAAAAGAAAAAGGAAAAATAGAAAGTGAAATAATTACTGTCTAAAATGAGGAAATTATAGGCAGTGCTCATTAGGTTGAGTATGCCAGGAATTCAAATGCACTCAAAAGCGTATCTATCAAAAACTCGGTCTGTTCTGAGTTAACTCAGTCGAGTTGCTTAGGCAACTGGTTGGTTTCGGTTCAGTTATTGAACTATTTCTATTTGGAACCGGAACTAGAAGCTGTTTTGGTTCCTGTATACTCCATAATTCACGTTGGTGAAACAAAAATTTGTATAATCAGTATAAATGCTTACCGATTAACACCGTGACAATCATATCATCGGTTACATGAACTCGACCAGGTCAGCTAAAACTCTGTCTGAGTCATAAAAATTCTTGGATAAATGTTTACCGATTTACTGATTGAACTCGGTCATGACTCAGTTGGACAGATTACTGTAGGTTTCAATAGTCGTCAAAGGGTGTGTACGGGTATGAAACTAAGTAACCAGAGCGCGGGTCGGAGCGGGAACGAAAGTGGGAGCGGGAGCGTCGGAGCGGCCGATTAAAAAATGTTCTTAGTTCTAAAATACCTTCGGAGCGGGAGCGTCGGAGCGTAGTTCAGAGCGGGAGCGCGAGGATCCGGAGCGGGAGCGTCACCTCTAAACCAAAGTTTCGGTTACTAAGGTATGAAACCATGTAACGATGAAGAGTGAGTTCAATATCCCCTTCAAATTTTCTAAGCTTAAAAAGTTATCATTCATCATCAGATATATATTTACGTGTGGGTCCCACTAACACTCTACTGTCCAATTGCCCACGCCGAACCGAGGACTTGACATCCCCTGTTTCATTCCTCTATTCTATTTGGTTTAGACTTTAGGGGTTCCTAGAGTAGTGTTAACTGGGTGAGCCTGAAATAAACTAAAAGCTGAGATTTTAGCTTGTTTTAGATCTTTATGGATACTAAACGTGCTTGGTAAAATAAGACAAAAAAATTTTTTAAAAAAAAAATACTATTTATTATTATAGTTTAAATATAACTAGAACGTGAAATGAGAACTAAGGTGAGGATGGGAGCAAAATTAATGGAGGGCAATTTGAAAGCGGAAATATATCACCTCTTTACAATGATTTTGATTACTAAGATTGGACTAAATAAAAGTCATTTCTCAGTGATTTAAAGTAATTAAGTAAATTCGAAAATATAGAAAATTATAATTGGACAACTGTGTTTTTGTCTCCTTAATTTTGAAAATATAGAAAAATAATTTGATTTTAGTGAAATAAATATAAAAACAAGTGCGTCTCCGCCGCCACCACCACATTCACCACTACGTTACCACCGTCATCGCCATTACCAGAACCAACATTACCATCACCACTAAATAAATAAAAAAACAAGAAATGCCCAATGCTTATGTGGCATGGTCGGTCTCATTGCCACATAAGTTAGAAACGCCCTCGAAATATTTTTGAGAGGGAAAAATAGTGGGTCCCACCCTGCTACATAAGCGTCTGGCATGAGTTTTGTAAAACAGTCGGTCCAGAAATTATTTCTATTACAGAATAGGCTTGTACCAAAATTCATATCATTCTCACCAAAATTCATATCAATCTAAAACTCTTAACTCCATCAAAAGTTAATTAGGTGATTTTATAAGCAATCCATTTTTTTCAATCAATGTTTTGATTGGGCCAAAAATTATAAAATAATATGACTCTTTGTAAGAATAATCTACACATTGATAAGAACATCCTTACTAAAAATCAACTCTTAAATCATCTATATGTAAACTCCACAGACATAATATGCATAAGGATATCTTTATAACGATGTCGAGGGAACCGAACTTAAATAGTTAAAACAAATTAATAAGTACTTTCATGCAAGTGCTAATATATGCGTCGTAGATGATAATTTGATATTTGCTATACCTGCAATGCACGTGGAAGGTAGAGATTGTTAGAGTCGATGTCGATTTGTCGGGTATAAATGTATTTTTTTTAACAGTAATGCTAGGTTGCCTGCACCGATGACAGCCTCTTTGACTGCCTGTGACGTGGGTGCCGATGTGGTGCCTCAATTTTGTGCACCACATCGGGTGACGTGGCAGCTTTTTTGTAATGTTTTTATTTTATATTATTAACTTTCAGGACACCATTTTTTTCGGCCACCACTGCCTGTACCGCCGGCGATCATCAATAATTCAATTCAGAAAAAAATATTATCTTTCTTCCTCTCTACCCCCATCTCAACAACCCTACCACTATCTCCACAACCACCACCACTTTTTTTTTGGATTAATGAAGAGAGAAGGAGAAGAAATAATCTGGTTTTTTTTTTCTTCAAAAAACCCAGATCTGAAAATTTTCAGATTTAGAATTTTTTTCTAGATCTCTCTCTTACTCCCTCTCTTCTCTCAGGATCAATATCACACTTATCTCTCTCTCCCTCTCTCTCCCAACGCCGTCGCCGCTGCTCCGTCCAACACCGAAGGTATCTCTGTCTCTTTCACTTCAGATCTACTTCTTTTCTTCATCTCAAAATCCAGATCTGAGAATTTTTTCTCCTCCTTGACTGATCTCTTCCGGTTCTGAAATTTTTTTCAGATCTGGGAGAAATTTTTTTACTGCCACGGTCCCACCGATCTCCCCTCCCCCTCCTCTCTCTCCCTATCTCTATCTCTTTCTCTATCTCCCCCACTGCAATACCCCCCTTCACCCCCCACCGTCATACACCCTTCAACTCCACCCCCCTTCACACGGATGAGTAAGGAAAAAATTCCAGGCTATCTCTCTCTCTAGCCTCTCTAACTCCCTCTCTGTCAACCTCTCATCTCTCTCCCCACCGACATCTCCCATCACTCCTCTCCCTCTTTCTCTTCTCTCTCTCTCCCTGATTCCTTAGTTTGGAGTGCCACGTCACTGATGGCTTGCACAAATTTCAAGTGCCAGATCAATGACACATCATAGGCAGTAAGGCTTGCAGTCATCTGTGCAGGCAACCTAGCATTACTGTTTTTTTAAATAAATGCTCCTTAAAAAAATTTATAATATCCATTACAAGGTAAAGGAGTAGTTGAAAGAGAGTTGAAGATACATTATTATAATACTCTGCATTTTTATACAATATATCCACATTTTATTAACTTAGCTAGCTTGGAATCTAATGTCTTCGTGCATGTATTTTATTTTCTTCTAAAAGATATCTTGATATATTTTTATATGCCTCTGCTCTGCATATAAAATTGATTAAAATATTATTTTACTTACTGATAAAATCTCTTAGAAAATCCCTTGTATAAGAGCAATGTTGTTTAGATCAACCAAGTTATAAAAGTTGTGCCCGATGTTTATTTAGCATAGTCAATTCCACTGTCATGTAACTTGGAAATCCCTTCAAAATATTTTTGAAAAGAGAAAAAAAAAAGTGGTAAATCTCACCTTGCCACATAAATGTCTGACACGACTTTTGTAAAACCATCAATCTAAAAAGTATTATTGCTTGTATAAATAGACTACAACAAGAGAAAAAAGCAAAAAATATGTATGTACGTACCATCTTTGTCTACCATTGGATTTTGCAAAAACTTGAAAGGTAGCTAGGATGTAACGAAGATACTATGTATGCCATCATATTTGTCTTCTTGGTTGTGTTATGTCTCTTTGGAAATTTTTGTTCTACAATATTAATAGATTCCAAGATTTTGTATCATTATTCAATCACATATATTTATATAAATCAATTGTTCAAAACTTTACTATTAATTTTTTTTCTTCAACTTCCAATTCATCTAATTTGCCCGATTCAATAAAGAAATAAACAGTAATTTGAACAACTCGAGGAACCAAGTTGAACAACCATAAACAAATCCTTATGGGTATGTTCTTCAGGTTCCTTGAACAAAAACGAACAAAATTACATATGTAGTAGTGTTTGTTGTCGTTGACAGCTTAAACTTAAGTTTAATTTCCGTTCTTAAATAGAAAAAAAAAAAGATAAACAAAACCCCTAACCCTAAGGTCCCAAGGGCAAGTTTAGTGAGTTAAGAATCCTTGGAAATTTACTTTGATAGTGGGATCCAAGGATCCAAGCAACTTTTCATTAATCAATGGATCCTTAGTGGAACGATCATTTGATCGTCGGAAGCTCTAAAATGATCATCAGATAGTCGTTTAGGTCATTTGACGATCACAATTTAAAAAAACTAGGTGTGACTATCTGATAACCCAAATTATCATCGTTTGTTGGTAGATAAGTAGAGTTAGAAGGAGAGTAGGAATTATCGTGCGTAGGTGGGTGGGCTGTGTCAATTGTTGATGGTCATTTGGACCACCTCATCATCATTTTGTCCCACATGATCACCCATGGTCAAAAACCCTACCATCTCCATCTAAATATCCATAGATCTATAAGTTTTTAGATTGGATTTTTGAATTCCCACTATCCTTGCCCTAACAACAATAACAAAACAATTTATTTTCTTTGGCACAAAAACACCATTAGATGAACGTGAAGTTTGTCACTATATATCTATTGGAGGTTAAGAGATGGTCATTTTGGACATGGCCATAATAAAAGAAAGATTCGACAAGAAGATAGAACTCTAAGACGAAGCTGAATGTCGCCCACGTCAGATGGATAAACTCAAATTCGGCGCCAGAAAACGGAAGGTCGTTTGTTCGATGACGTTGTATGTATAACACCATATAAAGTTTGCCAACAGAAAGCTGGCACTGAAGATTGTGAAGGAGACGTGGTGGGTCCGTTTAGTGGACCCCACCTAAAAGAGAGGAACTACAGATCAGAGTGACCATGATTCTTCTTATTCAGCCAGTTATTAAACTGGACACATTGACCAAAATGCCCATCCAATTTAGCATAAATCTGTTCTTATATCACTTATTAAAATCACTAGCATCATTACTCTTGATAAAATCACTTGTTTAGTCAACATCCAAATGAAACTTGATCACATTTATCTCTGTTGGTCAATATCAATTGACGAGAGTCAAGGTCAGGATATTCTCTTGTTCAGTTACTGTTATTCATGCGCCTAGAATCCTAGATACCTGAATGTTGTGGCTCACAAGTAAAGCAAAACGGTGATGCTACACTTACTGCAAAGTGTACTGCAAATTTTACTGCAAACGCTATTTAGGAAGGTATTTGTGTCAATTTGAGAATGACGCAAATCACGAGAGATATGAGATAATTTGAGAACTGTCAGATGAGTAAGTAGTAAGATTTGTTTGCAGTAGAAAAATGCAGTAAGTTTAGCTATTTCCAAAGCAAAACTATAAACGAGAGAATATTTCCGGTTCGTATCTCGCGTCTGCCTAGACAAATCCGATAGAGATAAATGTAAAAAAAAAAAAGTCTCTGCAAATAAAAAAAAAAAACAGGATCAAAAATTAAAATTTAGGGCTTAATTTTAACCTAATTTTGTGTTTAAAAAAATAAAGTTTTGCTAGAATAACACCAAAATTTGACACCAGAATATTACATCTGCTTTTTAAAAGTGTTACGAGGGGCTGAAATAGAATTAATATTTTTTCAGCAACTGTTATGATTGATTTCCAATCAATAAAATAAACAGATGTAATCTTTGGTGTCAAAATCTGGTGTCCCTGTAGTAATGCCCAAAAAAATGAAAAGCAAAACCATAAACGAGAGAATATTCTGTATCATACCATGATGATCTATTAAAATTTATACGTAAACTGTTGGATGTTCTTTATATCTACCATGGAGTAGCATAACTAAAATTTATGATATAATTAATTTAGAAAAATGCTTAATCTACTGCCAACGTTACTGCATTTCTTACTGCCTAGATTATCCTACGGTTGCTATTGCCTCTCTTACTACTCGTGATTTGCATCATATCTAAATTGACGTAAAGACCCTCCAAAATATCCTTGGCAGTTTGGCAGTGAGGTTGCCGGTAGGTGTAACTTAATTTTAAGTGAATAACAGCAACTTAGATAAATCAGATTCGAACATAAAAGGTAAAAACTAATCAGAGTAATTTTTTAGATGAGCATGTAGAGCATCATTCTTGGGATCCTAATGTTCCCTCTGTTAATGTGCTGGCTTGGGGACTGATTTTGATTGTATTCGGACTTGGCTTTGGCTTGGACTGGAGCCTATCCTAGCACTTTCTCACAACACCACTAGGTATTAGGGACCCTCACCTGATAAATCGGCCATGACCAGTTTGATTTGCTGAATCAACTCTGTAGCGGCAGATCAACAACAAAGACAAAAATGTTAACAAAAATTTTAGAACGCCAGAGCCGCTCATTAAAAATGTCCTTGTTTTAACATGCCTTTAGAGTGGGAGCATGGAAGAGTAGTTTGGAGCGAGAATGCAAAATTTCAAAACATAAATGTCACTCTAGATATTTTTGTGGACTTATAAATCAAGGTAATTATTAATTATTAATTTTTAATTATTGATATTTATTATTATGGTGACTATATTAAAACTAGTAATTTTAATATTTAATAAATAAAATATTATTAGTAAATTATTATCATTATAAAAATTAATAATTTTAATTAATCATTAATAATTTAATTCTAATATGAAAATATAAAATAATTATTAATTTTTATTAAAAATATAATATAATTATCATTGTCATCATTTTATTATAATTATAATTACAGGCAATGAGAAATAAACCCAGAATCGGCCCTAGTTTTAGGTTCCACCCAACCCAACTTTGACATTTTAAATAAAACCCAAAAAGAGTAAAAGACAATAATACCATCCCTTAAAAACTAAAAAGAGAGAAGAGGGAAGAGAGAAATCATGGAGAAATCAGAGACAATAGAGAAGAAACGACGGAGAACGAACGAAGAACGGAGTTTCGATCGGAGAAGACAATCGACGGAGAAGAAAGAGAGATAGATAGAGAGAGAGAGAGAGAGAGAGAGGGAGGAAAGAAGAATGAGAGGACGATCGACGGAGGGCTATGGTTTTTTTTTTTTTGAGATCTAGGGTTTTTTTCTGAATATTTGTTTTGATCTAGGTTTTCTACTGCTTTAATTTCCAGATCTGATATCATCTAGATTAATTGTCGATTTGTTTTTCAAAACATAAGAACACAGTTGCATAACACTTGCATACACAGTTGCATCTCACTTGCACCTCAGTTGCATAAAACTTTACACAGTTGCACGTCAGTTGCATGTCACTTACATGTCAGTTGCATCAGTTGCATGTCAGTTGCGTGTTACTTGCATATCACTTGAATATCAGTTGCATATCATTTGCATGTCACTTGCATGTCACTTGCAGGTCTCTTGCATATCAGTTGCATGTCACTTGCATGTCAATTTCATCAGTTGCATGTCATTTGCATGTGAAAGGTCCCTTTGGGTTTGTCAATGTTCATGGTGAGACAATGTACTCAATTGTAAGTCCGTGCTTGAGTTAGAGTTAGGTTGTATCCTTCGTGCAAACTCACACTTCATCGAAGATCAAAGAGACAGCACGCCATCAGACTCAACTCACCACCGGAACTCACCACACGCTGGTAAGTGACCCTGTTTATCATTAATAGGTGGTTAGAATGCATTAAGACTTAGCCACATAAGCTAGGATGAATGTAGAACTCTTTTTAGAAGCTTTTCTAGCTTATGGGCAGGGTGGTATCGATACCCTCTGAAGGTGGTATCGATACTGACCTAGCCTGTAAGTCAGGCTAGGCTGGTATCGATAATCCTCTCTGAGGAGTATCGATACTGACCTAGCTGACTTACAGGCTAGGTCAGTATCGATACTCTGGGGGCTCGCATCGATACTTCGCTGCCCGTATCGATACCCATCTCTAGAAGTATCGATACTAAGGGCAGTTCGCAAAATTCCCAGTGTGTATCGATACCCCTGAAAGGGAGTATCGATACTGACCTCATCTGTTCAACAGGTGAGGACAGTATCGATACTGACCTCAGTGAGTATCGATACTGAGCTCTCCTGTTAGCTCAGTATCGATACCCTCTGGAGGTGTATCGATACACCCTTCTGGGTTTTGTGTTCTGCGCGATTTTTAGACCTTGGGTTTGATACCCTTTTGGTCTTTTGACCCAAATGACCTTAGGTTTTGTTCCTTCTCTTTATATAGAAGAGAGGCAAACCATTTTAGGTTATGCATCTAGAGAGAAGAAGAGAGTTAGAGCTTAGAAGGGAGAAACCATTGTAGTCATCTTCTCCAACTAGCTAGGGCTTCAAGATCTTGAGAGAGATTGAGCTATCTTCTTCTTGAGAGTTGATTTTGTTCTACTCTCATAGGGCTTTTCATTTTAGCTAGATATTGCATATCATTCTAGCATGAGAGCTAAAGAGTGTTGAAGAAACACCCAAATCTTCAAACACCATTACAGTCACCGGTGGAGTTCCGGTGAGTTCGTCGGTGGAGTTCCGGCGAGGTGCAGGCTCGTGTATTCGAGCATACAAGTACGAGGCTTGGTGGATTCCGGGTTGGAGGCGTACAAGAGGCTTGAGGATTCGAGCTACAAGTGCGAGGCTTGGTGGATTCCGAGTTGGTGACGCACATATCATTGAAGAGGCGATTCGTGGATTCGGGTCGTGGAGAAAGACCGGTCGAGTTTGCATGAGGGAGTCGTGTTGTCGATGTGAACGGTTGTAAGATTTCTCACAACTCTTAGTGATAATTTCTGGACTAGGTCCCGGGGTTTTTTCCGTTAGGTTTTCCCCGTCAACAAAAATCATTTGTGTTGAATGCTAATTTGTGTGAATGATTTTTGTGCAAGATTGAAATATTTGATTCTCTCTTAATTCCGCATTCGAGAATCAAATAAGTCAATACTTGCTTGTTTCAATTTCTACTTATTATGAATTCATTGTGAATTAAATTTTAAATAGGTAGATATTGATCCCCCTTCCATATACACTTAGATTAGTGTTTATTGGTTTAGACATTCACCTAGGAATAGGTGATATTTCAATTGGTATCAGAGCATAGTTCACCATTTAGGGCTTTACATCCCGGTGAGATCCGTGTAGTGAAATATGGAAGGAAGTTCCGTGTACAGACCTCCACTGTTCGACGGTAGTAATTATGCGTATTGGAAAGCACGCATGAGAGCCTTCCTAAGCTCTATCGATGAAAGAGTTTGGATGGCTGTAGAGTATGGTTGGTCCCCTCCAACTACAACCACCACAATTGATGGTGTTGTTGTGACTAAACTTAAAGCTAGTGATGCCTGGACTAAAGATGAACTAGATAAGGCAACATATAACAGCAAAGGCCTTAATGCCATATTCAATGCTGTAACAGCTGATGAGTTTCGTAGTATATCCAATTGCCTTGTGGCCAAAGAGGCATGGAAGATATTAGAGGTCACACATGAAGGTACCCAGACCGTCAAAATTGCAAAGTTGCAAATGTTGACAACCCAATTCGAAAATCTTCGAATGGAGGAAAGTGAGACCTTCAACGAGTTCTATGGCAAACTCGGTGAAATTGTAAACAACATGTTTGCCTTAGGAGAGACTATTTCCAACTCCAAGATAGTCCGTAAGGTTCTAAGATCTCTCCCCAAGAGATTTGAAGCCAAAGTTACGGCTATTGAGGAGAGTAAAGATATTGATGCTCTTCTACCTGAGGAACTTGCAGGAAATCTCCGGACATTCGAGTCAAACTTCCGCTCTACAAAGAAGTCCGAGAATATAGCTTTCAAGGCCTTCAAGAAAGCTAGTAAATCAAAAGATAAATCCTCTGATGACTCAAGCGATGATGAGATTGCTATCCTCACAAGAAAATTCATGAAGTATATGAAAAAGAAGAGAGGTGGATCTCAGGTATTCGACAAGATGAACTCTTCCTTCTCCAAGTCCAAACCAAATGAAGATCGGTTTGAGAAGAAGAAGAGTTATGAGGAGGTTCAATGTTTCAAGTGTCAAGGTTTTGGACACATGGCAAATATTTGCCCAAACAAGAAGAGCTTTGGTGATTCAAAGGGAAAGAATGCGATGAATGTCACTTTTGATGATTCATCGTCAGAATCCGACTCTTCTCATAACAGTGAAGATGAAACTACAAGAAATTATGTTTGCTTCACTGCTTCACAAGCCTCCTCATATGAGCAAGTAGAGGATGAGGGAAATGTTCAAACCTCAAGTGAGGAGGATGAGAGTGAAGATGATCTCCACGAAGAAGAATTGTTCTCAAGAATTTTGAAAAACAGTAAGAGCTTATCCAAAGACAACAAAGAGCTAAAACTGATGGTTTCAAGTCTTGAGACTGAGAAGAATGATCTAATTCTTCAAGTGGAAGAAGCCTCCAAGAGAGAGGTAGAAGGCAATGAGATTCTTGAAGGAAAAGAAAAAGAAATCAAGTTTCTCAAGAATGAGCTTGCTGTGGCAAATGAGAGAGTTACATCTCTTCTAGATGAAATGAAGAAAGTGAAGGATGAGCTGAAAGAGTCTAAGGAGATGTTTATAAAGTTCAATCACGGGTCGAATACACTTGTGTCAATGTTGAAAGGGTCGCAGAATTCGGGTGACAAGAAGGGACTCGGATTTGATCCAAGTAAAGTTGCTAGTAGTTCAATGCCAATGACCTTTGTGAAAGCTAAGACTCCTTCTCCACAAAAGACAGCTGTTATGCATGCCGACAAACAAGCTCCAGAGCATGTTGGCAAGCAACAAGCTCCAAAGAAGGTTGCCAAGCCACAAGCCAAGCCAAGAGGCACAAGGAGATTGCCTCATGACATCCACACATGCTCATATTGTGGATATCATGGTCACTTGCAAAATACTTGCAAATTCTACTTAGAAGACTTCCACCGGTCACAAAGAGAAAAGGAGTTGCTCAAGATGTTCAAGCAACTTCAAGGTAAAGCAAAGGCTTTGACCGGAGAGATTGGGAGACTTGCAAATCCCAACAGCTGTAGAAATACAAATGGCAAGAGACCATATGTCAAGAAGCAAGGCAAGAAGACCAAAGTGAAGCAAGCCCCAACACCAATGCCAAAGGTTGAAATCCCGAAGAAGATAGAGAAGCTGGTATGGGTGAAGAAACGAGTTGACAACATTGAACACACGTCGACTCAAGGGGGCAAGGCTCCACATCCCCAATAACATTTGTGGGGGTGAAACCATCGGAATCGAATGAGGTAACAAACTGTAAATACTGTATATCTTGTTTGTCGTCTCAATTGATTTCGAGCCAACCAATGTCTTTGAATCCCTCTCAAGTTGTTTGGTTTTTGGTTATTTGACCATATGTACTAAAATGATTTATTTTGATTATGGTCATTGGTTTCTCTCGGTTCACATGGGTGGTTTCCCTCCGAGAGAAACCCGATTCTTTTGATGAATTTCTTGTGATAGTGCAGAGATTTTCCAAGGAGAATCTAGGTTTTGAACTGGGCAAAGAACCTCAAAGATTGTGCCTACTCCGATGTGGGTTGGGCTGGGAATGTGGATATTAAGAAGAACATGAAGCAAGACTCCCAACCCTTATCCACAACAGAGGCAGAGGTTATCACGACAGGTTTATACTTCACTCAATTAGTTTGGATGTTGCATATGTCTATTGATTATGGTTTGATGCATGCCACTTTAATTGTTTGTTGTGGTAACACTAGTACTTTTGATATCACCATGATTCATGATCAACTCTCTAGAACTGAGCACATTGATAGTAGGTTGCACCTTATCCGTGACTTAGTTAAAAAGAAGGTGATTCATTATAAGTATGTGTTGAATGATATACTAGTTGTTGATATCCTCACCTTGCCCTTGAATTCTTTGATTTTTGTTATTCTTAGAAGGGCATTTGGTGTAGTCTCCGTGTCTTGAGATCACCCAGTTTCACTCTCCCACTCCTGTGTTTCATGTTCTTCTCTCATAATGGGTAGTTGAGTGTGTTTCTTCTAGTTTGTGTTGTATTGCACTTCTTGTCTCACATTCTAGAAAGAATTTTGTGATACTTCGTGTTTTTGAAAATCCATGGCATTTTTGCATGTTTTTCTCCCGTAGTATCTTTGCTTTGCACATAGATCATTTGTGCTTTGATTTGGTCTTGACCTATGTGTCTTTACTGTGATCATTTCCTTGCATCTTGAATATCTTAGATAAGGTTTTTGGTCACTTGCTCTTGAGATCATAAGTCTTTGGATTTCTTAAATATCTTTGGATAATAGACTATGAATTCTCAAGTTCCTTGCTTCACACATTTCACTCGAACTTTTCTGAACTTATGTTTGTATCTTGTGTTTGATTGAATGTGTGTGGATTGATCCTAGTTTGTATGTTCGGTACTTCTTTCGAACTACTTCGAACTAAACTAGTGTGGACGAACTATCATAGCACTTATGCTTTATTGATAATATATATTATTGCTATACACCTCAAGAGTGAGTTCTCGTGAAAGATTTTGAACTCGGTGTACCACCTAAAGAGTAAGCTCTCGTAAATGATTTTGAGCTTGGTGGAGCCACCTAAAGAGTAAGCTCTCGTAAAAGATTTTGAGCTTGGTGGCATGATAGTTCGTAGTGTGACCACATGACAAGTCTTGGTGCCTTGAGAGCAAATCAATAACAAATCTATAATAAACTCTTGGACAGATTTGATGAGTCATGAGACATGCTCTTGGGCTATTTGTATTCTAAAATACACCTTAATGGAAATGCCTTAACATGTTGGTCTTGAACTACTTAGAACGTGCATTGTGATTCGTCCTCCATACTAGTGTGGTTTGGAATAGTGAAGAGAGAGAGTAGAATCTTAATGTTTATCAACTTTCAAGGATCTTTTCACATTTTGCGACATCATCACTTGCACACACACTTGTTCCATTGTTCGATGGACTCTGTGGTCAATTCAACTTGTGTTTTCATGGTTTATGTTTGAATATCTTCTTGAAAACCAGTTGCTTATGATGCTTTCATAGACTTGTGTAAATTTCCTCATCTTGATGGTCTTGATTCACCGTATGGCTCACACTGAATGTTTCTCACATGGTTGGGATTAAATCTTGACACTTATGCTCATGTGTAGAGCAGTTTGTCAGTGTGTCTTTTTATCGAATCTTACTATCTTCTATTGAAAAAGTCTTGAATGATTCGATTTAGGGGGAGTTTTTGTTGAAAATATGGTTTACATGATAGATTTTGTGAAAAACTCCCAGCTTGTATCCAGAGAGAACGTTTACTCTGATACGGTTTTGAAAAGGTTCATTTTTAACGCTTCTACGTTCCGTCCTTCAAGGGATTGTGTTGAACCATACCTTTCTTCTCCCGATCAATTTGTTAGTCTTGTCGGGTCTGGTTCGTCTTTTGATTCTAGAAAAGAAGTTAGGGTTGACTGTGGTGAAGAGTATGATTAGACTAGGACACTACTTGGTTTATTTATGTAGTCTTCCATTTCTCCTTCATCATATTGTGTATTTGAGATATCTATGCGTGTTTATTTTTGTTCATAACTTTCTTGGAAATCTCATTTTGGTTCAAATGAATTATTATGGATTATCCTATATGCTGGTTATCTCTATATGCTTCAAGTCTCATTTATCATCGTGAATGGTTTTGACTTGTTGAATGGTGAACCTCCCGTCTTATGCTCCTCTACCCCCTCGTGCCTTTGTCGATTTCATTACAAAAAGGGGGAGAAGTAATTATGGGGGAGTTGTATAAGATAGGGGGAGTTTCAAGAAACTCAAGGTTAATGTTTACTGTGTATATTATGATGCCTTGATGACTCTTGTGTGATTTTGCAGAAATTTTCCTGTGATTGTTGTCCATTTATTATTGGGGAGGTTTTGCATTTTATTGAGTCCATTGTAAGAGAATTCGTGTTGTAATGTTGTACTTTGGAAATTTTCTTATGTATGGGTTTTGTCATGAAATTGACAAAGGGGGAAATTGAAAGGTCCCTTTGGGTTTGTCAATGTTCATGATGAGACAATGTACTCAATTGTAAGTCCATGCTTGAGTTAGAGTTAGGGTGTATCCTTCGTGCAAACTCACACTCCATCGAAGATCGAAGAGAAAGCATGCTAACGGACTCAACTCACCACCGGAACTCACCACACTTTGGTAAGTTACCATGTTTATCATTAATAGGTGGTTAGAATGCATTAAGACTTAGCCACATAAGCTAGGATGAATGTAGAACTCTTTTTAGAAGCTTTTCTAGCTTATGGGCAAGGTGGTATCGATACCCTCTGAAGGTGGTATCGATACTGACCTAGCCTGTAAGTCAGGCTAGGCTGGTATCGATACTCCTCTCTGAGGAGTATCGATACTGACCTAGCTGACTTACAGGCTAGGTCAGTATCGATACTCTGGGGGCTCGCATCGATACTTCGCTGCCCGTATCGATACCCATCTCTAGAAGTATCGATACTAAGGGCAGTTCGCAAAATTCCCAGTGTGTATCGATACCCCTGAAAGGGAGTATCGATACTGACCTCATCTGTTCAACAGGTGAGGACAGTATCGATACTGACCTCAGTGAGTATCGATACTGAGCTCTCCTGTTAGCTCAGTATCGATACCCTCTGGAGGTGTATCGATACACCCTTCTGGGTTTTGTGTTCTGCGCGATTTTTAGACCTTGGGTTTGATACCCTTTTGGTCTTTTGACCCAAATGACCTTAGGTTTTGTTCCTTCTCTTTATATAGAAGAGAGGCAAACCATTTTAGGTTATGCATCTAGAGAGAAGAAGAGAGTTAGAGCTTAGAAGGGAGAAACCATTGTAGTCATCTTCTCCAACTAGCTAGGGCTTCAAGATCTTGAGAGAGATTGAGCTATCTTCTTCTTGAGAGTTGATCTTGTTCTACTCTCATAGGGCTTTTCATTTTAGCTAGATATTGCATATCATTCTAGCATGAGAGCTATAGAGTATTGAAGAAATACCCAAATCTTCAAACACCATTACAGTCACCGATGGAGTTCCGGTGAGTTCGTCGGTGAAGTTCCGGCGAGGTGCAGGCTCGTGTATTAGAGCATACAAGTACGAGGCTTGGTGGATTCCAGGTTGGAGGTGTACAAGAGGCTTGAGCATTCGAGCTACAAGTGCGAGGCTTGGTGGATTCCGAGTTGGTGACGCACATATCATTGAAGAGGCGATTCGTAGATTCAGGTCGTGGAGAAAGACCGGTCGAGTTTGCATGAGGGAGTCGTGTTGTCGATGTGAACGGTTGTAAGATTTCTCACAACTCTTAGTGATAATTTCTGGACTAGGTCCCGGGGTTTTTTCCGTTAGGTTTTCCCCGTCAACAAAAATCATTTGTGTTGAATGCTAATTTGTGTGAATGATTTTTGTGCAAGATTGAAATATTTGATTCTCTCTTAATTCCGCATTCGAGAATCAAATAAGTCAATACTTGCTTGTTTCAATTTCTACTTATTATGAATTCATTGTGAATTAAATTTTAAATAGGTAGATATTGATCCCCCTTCCATATACACTTAGATTAGTGTTTATTGGTTTAGACATTCACCTAGGTGTAGGTGAAATTTCAGCATGTCAGTTACATGTCATTTGCATATCAGTTGCATGTCACTTGCATATCACTTGCAAGTCTCTTGCGTATCAATTGCATGTCAGTTGCATGTCAATTGCATCTCACTTGCATGTCAGCTGCACCTCACTTGCACCTCATCACTTGCATGTCAGTTGCATCTCATCAGTTGCATCTCACTTGCATGTAAGTTGCATGTCAGTTGTATACTATATTTTTTTTAACAGAAAATAAAGAAGATGAAGGTGAAGATAGAGCAGAAGAAGACGATGATGAAGTGATCGCCGACATATCTAACTCGCCGGAAAAAATGGTGAAGAAGACAGCCCCATCACCTACAATCTCTCTCTCTCTCTCTAGAAGAAGGGGAAGAAGATGAAGAAGATGAAGAAGAAGAGGATGAACTGATCGCCGGCAGATCTAACTCGCCGGAAAAAATGGTGAAGAAGGCAGCCCCTATCACCTACAATCTCTCTCTCTCTCTCTAGCTTAAATTGTCTCTCTATTAGAAGAAGAGGAAGAAGAAGATGAAGAAGAAGAAGATGAAGAAGATGAAGAAGAAGAGGATGAAGTGATCGCCGGCAGATCTAACTTGCTGGAAAAATGGTGAAGAAGGTAGCCCCTAGCCATTGCACTTACGATCTCTCTTTCTCTCCCTAAAATTCTCTCTCTAAAATTCTCTCTCTATTACTTTTTTTCCAAACAAAGGAAGGACAAATATGTCAATAAAAATAAATAAAAACCAAGTCAAAGAATTGAAAATGTCATGTGTACAAAAGACAAAAAAAATTTAGGTTGCATTTAAAAAGCCAAAGTTAGCTGGGTGGGAACTTAAAGCATAACTAGAATTGGGGTTCCAACCTAATTTCATATTATAATTATTAATAAAGTATTGTCATTATAACTTATTAATAATTAATCATTATTTTTATTACAATAGAGAGAGAGAGGAGAGAGAAAGTCCATGTAAATATCATCTGTATTGGTCGGACTTGGCTAACCCAAATTTTTTTTCATAAATCTTCAAAAATATCTATACAAATCTACCAAGTCTACAACCACTAACATGGAGCTTCTATGGACTTCATCAAAATCTACAACCACAGACTCCTTGATTTCATGAGTTCATAAGAGTCTATCCAAATTCTAATTGACTACTTCGTGTTAGGTTGGCAATTCTAAGTTATAAAATATGTACTGTTGGTTCTAGATTACATTAAAAATTATGTAAATATAATAATTAATTGTGCGAAAATATGGGTGGAGTACATGCTAACTATGGTATGAGACCCAGGAAAATTCAGGATTTAGGAAAGCGAGATTAAAAACCAAGTACCAACTTGTGGCTGGCTAACGTAAGCTTTGGGGGAAACAAAACAAAGAAAAATTAGATTTTGTTCCCCCCAAACACAAAGTTCGAACGGTAATGCTTGAGTTACAGCAAATTCCTACAGAATTTGCTACCACTCAAGCATCCAACGGTCAAAGTGATTTGCATCTCCTCGTATTTCGCATCCCATCTTAAAGTGTTATGAATCTCACCGTGAAATGTGTCTGCTGTAGCAAATTCGGTAGGGATTTCGGTAGCCCTAGCACTACCGAAGTTCGAATTCCAACACAATTTTTTTTTTTTTTTTAATTTTTGGCGATTGGAGACGCCAACCCGTGAGGCAGAAATGAAAGTAACGGCGTCTCGGACGGACGTTAAGGTGCACTGAACGCAACCCTTAAAATAAAGTTACTTTTTAACGGCATAAACTGCAAAATTAACGCCGTTAAGTACGCGGTAAATATAGACCAGGTCCACCAATTACGCTGACACTTGCTATCTCTTTTCTCTACTGCTTCTCCTTTTGTTTGTGTGTCAGCTGGGATGTTCTTCGCTGTTATTGTTCGTGGGGTCCATTTCTGATTGTTTAATCAACGGCTACTTGTGCTGACGTGGATCATTTCTGCCACATCACCTGGCAGGTGTAGGTAGGGCTTCAATGCTTGAAGAGACTAACCAATTACGCTACTGAGTAATTTCAGCTACTAACTATTCCCCACGTGTCATAATAATTTCACCGTTTTTTTAATCAATCTAACGCTCTCCGTACGCGTTTGCCTTTCTCGTGATTAACGGTAACGTGGTTTAATGACTGTTTTCTAATGGTAATTTGTCATGTCCTTCGATTGTCTTGAAATTACACAAATCTCCCTTAGACCTTGGTCATCACTCGTTGACTAATGATCAGAATAATTTAGACCCGGCAACGAGTTAGAATTATAGTTAACTTTGATGGGTAAAAAATGCTCAACCCAGCAACAAGTTGGGGTTAGAGTTGATTCTATGAGCGTTAATGCTCAGTCTTAATCTCAATTAATACTTTGAATAGATCAATTTTTTCAACCTTAATTGTGACTAGTTAAAACTTGATCTACATAAAAATAAGATAATGAGTCGCAAGGTCAATTCTAATACATCGCAGTTGACGATTAGAAAATGCTCAATTATAATCTTGACTTATTTAGTTACAGATTTAAAGTTAGATTGAAACGAGTCGAAGTTAGGGTCGACTGTTATCGGAATTGACATGTCCTATACAGAATTGGAATTGACTCGTTGACACCTTGTGAGTCGACTCACTTGAAGTTGTCTACGATTCATTTGAAAGGGCAATATTGTAATTTTAATTAAAAAATACTTAGGGATGTAGAAGGATTTGCATTAAATAAGGTCTACGCACTAAGATCAAAAGGAGCGGCGCCTGGGCCTGGGGCGGTTACCTTATCAGCAACGCAACCGATTAAGCCAAATCTCTTTATTAATCCACTCATTTATTTTAATTTTAATTTATTAGAGAAAGACCCACCTATAATATTTGTTGGGAGACAAGGGTGATTCAAAAATATATGATATGGGTAAAAAAGGAAATAACAAAATTAAATACCAAAAGACTTTTTTACCCATTGGAATGCTTTATTTAATAAATAAAGGGTAGGTTTTTTGGATGAAGTCGTTACATTTTAAAAGTAGGAAAAAATAAAAAGGTAGATAAAAGAAAATGTTGGAACTTCTAAGTTCTAATCAAACAAAGACAAGTTGGTCCGTATTGAAAAGTAATATTAACTGGTCTTCTTGTCTATGGAATAATTCTTCTTTATTTTGCACATGGGTTTTGGCCCGTCTTGAAATCAAAACTCTTGGTCAATGGTTTGCAATTAGTTTATCTCATATAATATTTTAATAGTCCTTCTGGTTATAATAGCGGTTATAATAGTAGTGTATTTGTGCTTCTCACACGTCTTTCATGATGTATATGTACTTTCCAATATATATATATATCATTAGTCTCGTTCAAAAAAAAAATTCATTCTTTATTTTTATGTTTTCTCATTTTACAAGGGTAATTTTGTCTTTTTACTATTAAAATTTTTTATCTTTAATCATAAATTTTGTATTTATTATATTTTTTTATACATTTTTTTTTTTGGTGTGTGCTGGACTGCTGGGTGGTGTGGTGCTGTGGGGTGCAATGCACACTTTTAACACTCAAAGACTTCTCAGTCACACTTTCACTTAAATTAAAATAGAGATAAAATCAAAATAATTAACACTATTTAAATCAATCTCTCTTTTCTTTCTCTCTCTAAAATTGAACCATTTTCAATGCAACTTTCAGTCCACACCCCCCCACTAAATAAAAGGACCCTTTCCTATCTCTTTCTTCCTTCATAATCTCTCTCTTTCTCTCTGTAGAGATTCGAGCACCTTCAATAGAAGTAAAGAAAATACTCATATACAGACAATACACAGAGAGAAGAAAAGAAAAACAGAGTAGTGAGGGTTTCTAGAGAGAGAAAGAAAATGAGAGATTTTTTCTTTGGGTGTTTCTTGATTTTCTGTATTTGTTCTGTTGTTACTGTATCATCATCTTCATCATCATCATCAAAGTATAATATCAGAAGAAATCTACCAATCTTGTCATTTGATGAGGGTTACAGTCATCTATTTGGAGATGATAATCTAATGACCCTTAAAGATGGTAAAACAGTTCATATCTCTCTTGACAAAAGAACAGGTATTCTTTCTACTTCTACTTATTTCCTTTCTTTCTTGCCTGCTCTGTTTCTTTCTCTATCTAACATTTTTTTTTTCTTTTTGGGATAATCAGGTTCAGGATTTGTCTCTCAAGACCTTTACCTTCATGGGTTTTTCAGTGCTTCAATAAAGCTACCAGCAGATTATACAGCTGGGGTTGTCGTCGCTTTCTATGTGAGTAAATCGATATTTTCTATAATAATCTGATCAAACCGATTAGACCCGACCACATCGATTTTTTTGTTTTTTACTTTTATGGGTTATTCTCAAACTCAAGAAAAAAAATTTTGATCAAATATTTGGGTATTTTATTTATTTTTTGTGTGCAGATGTCTAATGGAGATATATTTGAGAGGAACCATGACGAATTGGATTTTGAGTTTTTGGGTAACATTAGAGGAAAAGATTGGAGGATTCAAACAAACATATATGGAAATGGAAGCACAAGTGTTGGGAGAGAAGAAAGATATGGTCTCTGGTTCGATCCTTCTGAAGATTTTCATCAATACAGTATCCTCTGGACTGAAAATCAAATCATGTATGATAGTTAAATTCTTCAACCTCATCAATCTCAACTACTACTACTTGGGTTCTCTTTTTCTTTCCATTTTTTCATTGTTTTTTGTTTTACTTTCTAGTTTTGGTTTGGTTTTCTAATTTAATCCTTTCTTTTGCTGTTTTTGGTTTCTCTTCATAGTTTTCCATTAAGCATAGATTCTTCTAGTTTTAGGTGTTTAAATGTGACGTTTCTTCTCACTAGAGTTTTCTCTCTCTAGAAAATTTTACAAAAACAGAAACAGAGCTTTCTCATCTCTCTGTTTCTCTCTTTCCTTGATAGATTTCAGGCAAGAACAGTTCTTGATTTTCTATCTTTAGTTCAAACATAAAAATGGTTTCATACATCTCTGCTTTAAGTTCATAATTTTACTCAAAATGAGAAGAAAAAAAAAGTGGAATTTCTCAGTACTTTTCATGTATTTTTTTTTTCAATTTTTTTGTCTTCCTTTCTATTTTTTTAATTTCTTTCTCGAAAAGGTAGCAAGAAAACAAAACATTCTTTTATTTTTTTAATATGTTATGCTTTTTTTTTTTTAAAAAAATATTATTAATATAATTTAACCTTTTTTTTTTGTGAAAAATTGCAGATTTTACATTGATAATATACCAATCAGAGAGATTCAAAGGAGTGAAGCAATGGGAGGGGACTTTCCCTCTAAGCCTATGTCTTTGTATGCTACAATATGGGATGGCTCCAATTGGGCTACAAATGGTGGAAAATACAAACTAAATTACAAATACGCCCCTTACGTCGCCAAATTTTCCGATCTTATCCTCCATGGCTGCACTGTGGACCCAATTGAACTATCACCCAATTGTGATAATACCAACAATGATCTTGATATCCTCGGTGTTGATAAATCGATCCTGGGTACTCTGTCATCCGATCAACGGACAGAGATGATGAACTTCAGGAAGAAGTATATGATGTACTCTTACTGTTATGACCACACTAGATATTCTTCACCTCCTACCGAGTGTATCCTTGATAGACATGAAGCGGAGCGACTTCGCCGATTCGACCCAGTAACATTTGGAAGGGGACAACCGAGTCACCGGGGAAAACGGCATCGTCGCAACCGTTCGAGTTGGACCGAGTCGATGATCACCATTTGATGAGCAAATTGGCTGTAATTTCTATATGAAGATATGGGGTTTTTTTTTTGGGTTAATTTGAATTTGTTTTTTTTTTTGTGAATAGAGAAAAAAAGGGGATTATTATTATTATTATTTAAGTGGGGTTGATTAGGTAGCAGTTGATTAAGACTTGTTCAAGTCATGTGGCCCTAAGATTAGATTATATATATATTCTCTCTATTGATGTGTCTTTCCTTTAAGATTGATTTTTGTACTTTCTCTTCTTCCTGGTATTATTAATAAAATTGTTGGTATTTGGAATAATGTCATGTATATGGACAGTAATAAGTGGAAGGTGGGGTTTTATTTTTGTATAGTCCATGACTTTGTTGGCATCACATCTTTGGCCATTTTGTTAAAAGATTTGAGGATGCCTCTCTCTCTCTCTAGACTGCAATTTTGTCAAGGGTTGGAATCCAAGGTGGGGATATGCACTGAAGAGTAAAGTTGGGGACCATCTAATTTGCCAGAGACATTAGAACAGATGGGCCTTTTTTCTGTTTTATGTATGTTCCTTCAGATTTTCATTTCTTTAATTTCTAGACTCAAATATTATATGTATATAGAGATCTATCAACTCATATATGAATTTCTTGACCAACTTTGACCACATGATCCATCATTTGGGTGTTAAATGGTAATAAATTCACCAAAATATATCTAATACTGGGAAAAGAAACGGAGCCAAAATGTGCATCTTTTCATACAAAGATGGGTTGAAAAAAAGGAAAGGGTTAGAAGGTCAAAAAATCTGAGCATATTCATACACACAAGAAGATTTTGGTCCTTTTGGTCATTTGAAAGGTGATAGGAATGGAATTTTGGTCAATGAAGGTGAGATAAGTCAAGGATAATAAGTCTGAGAAATGAAATCAAGGGGAAAAAGGTCAAAAAATCTGAAAAACAATGCATAGTGTTTAGATCCTATTTAAGAGGTGGTTGATGAGAGGATATTTCCAAGAGTTTCTAGACAAAGAGAAGTTGGAATAGTACTGTGTTGGTTCTGCTTAAAATGTTTACACACATCATTTACTACTAGGTGGTTTATTTGAAGTTTATTAGGGGCGACATATTGACATAGCTCATTTTTTAGTGCCTGCATGTCAGATACCAGCAGCCAACGAGAAAGAACCACATCATGATGGCCAATGTAAAGGAGCCACATCGAATTTTTGGCCCCCTCTATGTCACACCAGCTAGCAATATTCTAAACTTACCTATCCAAAACTGAGATGCATGGCAGCTCATTTTGTCCTGGGTTTTGGGCCATAAACCCTCATAACAGAACTATCACCCATAAAACGAAAACTAAATGATCATCCAGTTGGTGAACTTAGGCATATGGCTCCTCCATTTAACAGTCTGGATTTATGGCCTGTTCTGTGCAGAGACTAAGCCAAATATATATACAACTTTCCCAAAAATGAAGTAATGAATCAGGAAAGAAATTCCCTCCAGTGATTGAAACCTATAAACGTTGTAGTGCATGATCTGGTACACAGACATCATGTTTAGATAATGTCAATGATCTCTTGGTGTACCACGAGTCCACGACGCCAATTTGGCACCGCGAACAAAGCATCACCTGACCAAGACAGTACTCAGAGCTTGTAAGACCTAAAATAAGAATCATGGAGTGGCGGCGACTTCTTGTGGTCCTAATCCACAACTGGGCAAGCATCACAATCTGACATTGATGCCCACACCATATAATGAAACCCATTTTGGTAAAAGTTGGAATCATTCCTGAAGGGAAACGATCCATTTACATGATTCTCGTTTACATGATGGTTCCGGCCGATCTTCTAATGATGTTGATCTCCTCATGTAGATAACCTCACTAAAAACTCTGATCGTTCTACAACTTTTCACCCCATAAAAAAAAAAATGATTTAATTTTAACAGTAAAATTGATGGTTCATTACTATTAAAATTCAAACTTTTGGTGAGGTTGCAAGTTTTAGAACGATCAACTTATTTGCGGGGATTATCTACATGGTGATGCCCACAAAAGAATTAGCAATTGGATCATCACCATATGGGCCCCACAAGCTGGTGTATACCAAAAGTTGTGTAAGCCGATCCCGACCCATATATATTACACTTAGTACATTAACATGTCCGAGTATACTAGATTCTCACCAAATAAATTTTCAATCTCAATCTCCAAAAGTACATATTAGCTGCAATAAATCCCAGAACTTAAAGAAAATGGCAAAAACCGAGACACATAAGATGAGTTCTGTCCTACTGATGGATTTACTCTCCTATTCCAAACATAATGTGCATAGCACTTGTGGTTTGCCTTAGAATAAATAGTAGACACTATTATAGCATCACTGAGTATCTGAAACTCATTTCTTTGAGTCATTCTCAATTCTTTCTATAAGTTTTACAAAGTTGCGAACTATGGTCTTACCTTCGGTGGTTATAATGCTTTCTGGATGAAATTGAACCCCCTGACATAAAAGCATATGAGCTGTCAGCAAGGTATGAGAAAAAAATTTGCAGCAATAGAAATGGAAATTGATAGAAAGCAATTCATGTCTGGTGAAAGGGGAAGAATAAAAATAAACAGAATGCAAAATAAAGTATGCTCGGAGATAATTGGTTGGCAAGTAAGCTTTATGCACAGAAAAAGAATTTAAGGTGGTGAAAGCAAGAACAAGGACTTGACCGCATATCAGGTCTCTGACTCTCTGCTATATCATCTTCACACAGCATGTGTCCTGTTCTTTCTCGTATAAATTATAATTCAGATAAAACTTAAATGTGCATAAAAATTTCACTAAACTAATCATAGCAGAAACAAAAATGACAACAACAACAACACAACTCATCAATGCTTTGTGGCTTCTAAGAGATCACTAACCTGTTAAACAAGAATCTTAAATCAACACCGCCGGTAACGGTGTAACGGCTTAATGTGGTGATATGCACTCGGTTCTTGACATATGTGTCATTATTTAGTGACTCATTAGGCTCGTTTCATCTGCGTAAGGCACGCAAAATTTATTGGGTAAGGGGTTCTCTAATCTATTAGACATCAATCTAAAAGGCTCATTCTATAATCTATTAGACAAAATTTAATATCAAATTATCTGCATTAAAATCAACGTTTCTTTTAAAACTCTACATTGGAGCTTCTCTAATATTATTAAGTTATTTGTTTTCCAGACGACCATGCCCGACACCCCAAGAGGTCACAATTTATGAGTAGCAACGACAATAAAAGCCTAGCGCCTTATTCCCTACTTCACCTGTTTTGTGAGTTGGGGTCCTCAGTTAGGAGAACAACTTGATAAGTTTCCTAGATAGAAGAATTGCTTAGGCAATGGTTACAACAATGGGGTTCTGTGATATATCATTAGTAACGTGACAGTGGGTGCACAGAAAATCTGATCTCTTGGAACTTGGTTCTCAAACAGTCAAACTTGAGTTGACTACGGAACAACACCCTAATCCGTCTAGGGTGGGATGAACAGAGGTTCCGAGACTCGTAATATTTGTCAAGTTCTGGTTTAAATCGAAACGCCTACGAGGATACAGAAACATGAGAGATTATAAACATGGATGCTTGCCAAGTCATTATGGGTTGTCCATGGCAGTACGACATTAATGCAGTGCAGAAAGTAAGAGGGAGAAGAATCTGGTTATAGTTGATTTAATCATTTGCAAGTTTAAGTTAATTCTTCGACACTTCCCAACCAACAAGGAAATAGTTCATTTCTTACCTGGAAGTCTGCAAATCAAATTCCGAAATTCTTCCTTCGAAAGTATTTTTTACCTCATTCACTCAGCCATCTATCTCTACCTCTACTAGCTGCATCCGTACCATCTTGTAGTTCCACTTGCAGAGCTGATTTTTCAGTGGAATTATATGTCTATTAGACTGCAAGTTTTTCCAATCCATCATTACCATAGTTCTTAAAAGCTCCAATCATAGCACTAGCATCTTTTGTGCTTGAATATTTTGCCTTTTCAAAGATTGAGACAGATTGATTGATTGCACACTCAGAAGTCAGAATGGGCTCGTGAGTCATATCAGCTAGTCCTGTTTAGCCTGTTAGTTAAGCAGTTTTTGCGTACTCTATGTGGAAGACCATTAATCATGACTGTTTATGTCTCTAGCATGACCCCTACTCATGAACTTATTTATCACTTACGAAAGCCATTTTCATGAGCTTTTCATACATCCATATTAACATCCTCATGTCAGGTACATTATTTACATGCACATGTCGCTTCTTGATTTGTTAACATTCTCATCTATGAGCATAGCATACCATTAATGTTAAGTTTGATCAATATTCATCAGGCAAATAGAACTCCAAAATCACATCTCTACTTTAGCCACTGAACTCTAATTTTGTGGGAAACATTAACGCCAGCCAACATTAAATATCAATATTGTCCTTTCTAAGATAACGCGATAATGCCTCTATTTCAATAGAGAAGCCAAAAAAAGATTTATTCAGTCCTTCCAATAATGATAATGCCTCTTTCATTAGATCTTTAATCAGTACAGGGGGGAGTACGCTATAGCAGACTGACATGATCCATAACGAGCTTAGATGAACCCAAATGAGCTGCTTAATATTTCTTCAGTCTACTAATAATGATAATCCTTTATTAGATCTAAAATCACTAGGGGTGGAGAATTTTAAGATACGACCTCTATAATCTCTTGTTCCAATTAAAGTGGGCACCCCAAATGACCATCTATTGAAGTATAACTTTAATCTATCTAGGTCTAAGTCTCCAACATGACAAAACAAGATATCACCTCAACGTCTCACTTTTAATTTTAACAAAAAAAAAAAAAAAAAAAAAATCTCATCAGCATGTTATAAGAAACACACTTCCATCTGTACACATTTTAATATATAAATTCTCGAAAGACCTGGAAGGTTGGTCACCTATTAGATGAACCAGAATCAAATTTCTAATAATATCTGAGAAGAGTCATGGACATATTTTGAAACTCTTCCGTCCTCCCAAACCAAACACTCCAACAGAAAACGGCAAAAAGATGAAGGCCCAAAGTAACCCAACTCTCTCCCCCTAGACCTCAATTCCCGCAAAAATGTGAATATCCTACATTAATTTCCTAAATTCCAAGCTCTACCAAAAGGTATAGAAACTAACTCCTTATGTCCTAGCAAATGAGCGAAAAGAATGGAGATCACTCGTTCTGGTAAATCATAGATTGTCTGGATCTTCTTTACATAAGTCATATGATTGCAACTAAGGTCTAGCCAAAAACCATAGCTATGTAGTTAATCTCGCGCGATATCGCCGAGATATCGTGTATCGGACCTCTACCGATTTTTCTGAAAAATCTCGCTCAGAATATCGGTCCGATAATATCGGGCGATATTGCCGATATATCGGCTGATATTTGTCCGATATTTTTAAAGAGAAACGGTGTGGTTTTGGACAATATCGGTCTCTCCCCCAAAAAGTTAAAAATTTCTAACTTAACTCCCCTTCTTGTTTTTTAAAACAAAACCCCCCTCTTTTAAAGTTTTAAAAACAAAAAACCCCCTCTTTCTATTAAAATCAGATAAGTTAGGTTACAATTTTTTTTACCCAAATCGATCTCTAGAGAAGAGAAAAGAAAAGAAAAGAAAAGAAAAGAAAAGAGAGGAGAGGAGAAGAGAAGAGAAGAGAAGAAGGCCTCCGTCTCCGTCACCGTAGCTGTCGTCGTTGTTGTCGCCGTCGCCACAATCAGGTAAGTTTTTTTTTTCTCACTTCAGCCCCTTTTTTTTTTTCGTTTTCTTCGTCTCTTCTTCATCTTCTTCCATTTCTCTTATATACCTAATCGTTCTTCATCTTCCTCCATTTTTTTTTTTTTNTTTTTTCTGGATTTTCTATAATCCTAAGTAATATATTTGTTTGTTAATATATATTGTTTGATATTTTTATTCCTTAATAATATATATTGTTTGTTAATTTTGTTATATTCTGTTTTCTTAAGAATTAGATTTATAAATGGCTTCTTCGGGAGCTTCAAATAATGACGATGTTTGTGGCATGCAAAAGAAGTATATTGATCCTGCATGGGAATGGGGGAAACAAAAAAATCCCTTAATAAGGAATAATGTGACGTGTAATTTTTGTGGGAAGGAGATGTCGTGGGGGGTGGGTGGGGGGATTTCACGACTGAAAGAACACCTTACCCTAAGCTTCCAGCAAATGATCTATGATATTGGAGAGTATGGAAGAGGTGAATATTAAGTGCTTCAAATAAATTTTTTTATATAAGTTGAACTAAAGAATCAAAGAATGAATTTGTGATTTAATGGAATTATTATATTTTTTCTTTAGCAATGCCAGCGCCAAGTTATTATCATATGCGCACGACTTTATTTTCTAATCGGTTGCAAGAAGCAAAGGACTTTGTTGCTTCATTTAAAGAACATTGGGAGTCTTATGGAGTCTCCATAATGTCTGATTTTTGGACGGATGGGAAATGCCGCTCTTTAATAAACTTTTTAGTGAATTGTCCGAAGGGTACGGTTTTCTTGAAGTCCATCGATGCTTCGGATCACATCAAGGATGCAAATTTTATTGTAAATTTGGTTGATGAGGTGATTAAGGAGGTTAGATCGAATAACATAGTTCAGGTAATTAGGTGATGCTTTTTTACATTTATCTATGTATTATTAGTTGATTTTTACAATTGACTTATTAGGTGATTTATGTAGTTCGTCACCGACAATGGATCAATTTTCAAGGCTGTTGGGAGGATGTTAGAAGAACAATATCCGAAGCTTTTTTGGACTCCCTGTGCAGCACATTGTCTAAACTTGATGTTGCAAGATCTTGGAGATAAGTTACCAAAGATAAAAAGTGTTGTGGCTGGTGGGAAAGTTACCAAAGGTAACCATGGTAAAACAATAGTGACATATATTTATAATCATGGGCGAGTTTTGAGCATGATGCGAGAATTGACTGGTGGGAAAGAGTTACATAGATCATGTGTAACTAGGTTTGCTACCAGTTTTTACACGCTCAAGAGCATTTATGAAAATAGGCATCATTTGCAAGTGTTGTTTGTATCAGAAAAGTGGATGAAGAGTGATTTTGCAAAGAAAGCAGATGGAAAGAGAGTAATGACAATAGTGGCAAAAAATGACTTTTGGGATAACGTCCAATTTGCTTACCAAGTTTTAGCTCCACTAGTAGATGTGCTAAGGATGGTTGATACAGAAGATAAATCGTGCATGGGTTATTTATATGAAGCTATGGACAGAGCAAAGGAGCAAATAGAGAAGAACTTAGGTTCAAGCAATCGGATGTATACAAAAGTATCAGAGATAGTTGACAAGAGATGGAATGATCAACTCCATCATCCTTTGCAAGCAGCTGGATTTTACCTAAACCCAAGCATATTTTATAAGATCCCTAGAAGAGAAATGGATGGTAGTAGATACAAAGACATTAAACTTGGACTTTACAAAGCGATTAATAGGCTTGTACCCGAGGAGACAAAGCATGATCAAGTTAAGCTTCAATTGAGACAATATTATGATGGAGCAGGGATGTTAGGATCACCATCCGCTATCAGGAAAGGGATAAAGTCCCACCTGGTAAGTTTATTTGATAATTGAGATTTTTATTAACTATATTTATTATTTATTAGAATTACTTAATTTACTTATTAAATTACTATAGTTGAATGGTGGTTTATCAATGGAATTGATGTGCCCCAACTCCAAATGTTTGCGGTTAGAGTTTTGGGTCTTACATGTAGCACTTCACCATGTGAGCGCAATTGGAGTGCATTTGACCATGTAAGTTACTTGTCTTTTTTGTTACTAATGACTAATGAGTTCTCTATATTTTTCATTTCAAACTCTTAAATATACATCCTTATGTTTTTTTTACGATTTTAAAACTTTCAGATCCATTCAAAGAAAAGAAATCGTTTTTTGCAATCAAAGTTGAATGATGTAGTCTTCATTCAATACAACAAGAAATTGGAGCGTTGTTATGTGCAAAAACTTAGGTACCTTGATGCTGATGAAAATGAGCCTATTTTTTTGAAGGAAGCTGATGAAAATGATGAATGGGTCATTCCAAATGATGAAGCACTCCAAAATTTTGTTAGGGAAGGTGATGATCTTACTTGGTCCCAAGTTCGAGAGGCAAGGGCACCTACCGATGAGGGTCCATCAACAAGGAGAAGGAATCAACAACAACAACCACATTCCACTCCCAAATTCAGGATTATTGATGAAGATGGAAAAGAAAAATTAAACATTAATGTGGATGACATGGTAAATGAAGCTAGTTTGGAGGAAAGTGGAGAAGATGGTATGGAGAAGGAAGATAATGAAGGCGTTGATTACTATTAGGATGTAGGAGAGGATTGTGCTTGGTAGTCTTGGATGGAGTCTTAACACTTCAACTATTTACTTTTTATAAACTTATGACTTAATATGTAATGCTTTATGGTTATGGTTTTTGGAATGTGGATCTTAAGAATTAAGTTTTTTGATAATTTTTGGATTATATCAATAATAGGATATATATTTATTTATTTATATAACCAGCCGATATTGTCCGATATATCCCGATATTTATTCCGATATTCCGATATATCGTGTATCGCTCCTTGGCCGATACGGGGCCGATACCGAGATTAACTACATAGAACCATAGTTGCAAAAGAACTAATGAAGTTGGTTTTTGAGAAGCATAACCTCCAATACCCTTGATGTTTAGTCTATTGAAAGATTTTCGGAGGCTATTAATCATGGTCCAAAATTTTAAATTTCTCAGAATGTTTTGACAAAAACATCTTGATACCAATGGTGACCATTGACCAGAGCAAGATTAAGTTTCCTCGACTTGTCCCTCTGATTACATGTTATTGAGCAGAAATCTTCTAAGCACAAAAGGGTAAAAACAGAAAGTATATAGGAAATAGAGAAATAAACAGTCGGGGTCTTACCTGAAGATGCCTATATTTTTTGTGACGGGCAGCCATTATTAATCCATCCTCTGTCCAAGCTGTAATCTCAAGTTCATCGCTAGGAAAACTATCATTCTCAATCACAAGGCTGTGATATCTACCAGCAGTGAAAGGGCTGGAACATGATTACAGAGCCAACCATAATCAACTGTTAGTTTAATTCGAAAAATAACAAATTGGATATGATAATAAGAATAACAAAGCTGGGCATGCTACAGAATGGAAGAGATTCTTAGAAATAAGCTGCTAAAGTAAACCAACTGATAAAAAATGGATACAAAATCGCAATATACATTAGCGTAGGAAGACTAGAATAAAAAAAAAAGTTGCTACACTTAAATATTCAATAATTAAATGTTCCATTCGATTAAAATTAAGAATTTTAATATACATATTTGAGAAAATAACAGAATGAGTATTGGAGGACTTACTTTCACCAAAAAGCATAGACCTTTAAAGTGTTGATAAGTATTGGGGAAGGATTCTTCACCAACACTGAGGGATCCCATCCCCATGATAGAATGACAGCATAGCCATCAAAACAACGTAGATGGCCTAGGCAATAGTGAGTTGGCATCCACATGGCGGACATGAGTATTATAGTGGCAAAGCTAACACACACATGGCACTGACACCACTTGACGCCACATGACGCCATGGCATTATTGTGGCAGTGGCCCTGCCACAAGGCTTGTGTATGGATCGTTATAGTGGAAGTTCCCATGCCATATGGCAGTTGAGAAGGTGCTGTTCTGTTAGGGTGCACGCCACATAGTTGGCAAAGAGGCCCATTATCTTCAACAATAAATAGAGGAATCGAGTATACTACAACACAATGAATAAAACAACATAAAATGTATTAACTTCCTCAAATGATAACTGGGGAGTATGGAAGCCATAAGTTTCAAACTGTGTGGTTCCTAAGCCAATAACAAGATTCCTTATAGAATAAGACAAGGCCAAAAAAAGAAAAATTACTGAAACCTAAATTCCACATTCTTTAGATTGTTTCCGTACAACATCATTCATCCTAAAATCATATCCATGTGAAACCATATCATAGAATTCAATTAAAAATAATAAATCTATACCTTTTTTAATTTAAGGGTGCATTTGGGACATGGTATTTAACTTTTGCTGTTTAGATAGATGAAATGACCAGAAAATATAGATCCACATCCGAATGGCAGATATGATACTAAGTGTTCCCACATCCTTGTTATTTTATTTGATTTTGGATTAATGTTTCTAAACCACCAACAATTCAGTTACGACTCCACTTCTTTTTGAAAAAACAAAATCCCTTTGACATCTTCTTATTCTCATGCTAGGAATCTTTGAGGGAGAGCAAAACATAGTGAACCTGCAGAGGTAAGAACGATCCTCCCTTTCTTAAGGAAAAAAACTCCAACTATATCTCTCACTCTCTCTACCAAGTCTACTAATCAAATATAAACCTAAAGGTTTGAAAACCGAAAACCCTATATCTAAGAATGGACCATTTTTCTAGGTCTCAAAAAACAGAATCTAAACCCATACATATATTCTTGTACTTCCAAGATAACAAAATAAATAATGTTGTAGTGGTAGTAATATAATGTCTTAGTATGACTTAAATATCATCACTTATCACATTATTAGTTCACGTAGATGAGTACAAATGACGTTTTAGCTCTTTTTTAATGCATTAAACTCATATATTAAATTCTTCCATACATTCTTTCAGCTTTTTTACGCACTTGTATAAAGTTTTTATTAATTGCACTAGAGTGAATATATAGAAATGAAAAGGTTCCAAACAAAATTAAAGGCGATTACCGAAAAACCTACAGAATTTCCTACCAAAGGCACAATCTACGGTAGATACATATCACTTTGGGATGGACGCGAATCACGAGGGTATGTGAAAAACAATTCCACTGTCGGATTAGCTTTCGGTAGGAAATTATGTAGGATTTTGCTGTAAGTTTAGCATTATCCAATTAAGGGATGAAACCTACTTTGGTAATCCTGAAAGCAGACCGTCATCCCCCTTCTCATCATAATAAACAAGAGAACTTTTTCCATGCATGACACCAGAGGGAGCGCGAACAATCTTTCCTGAAAAATTAGGACGATAGAGTTATATACTTGACTCCTGTTCGGAAGAGCTCAATGCATCTATATCATAGCAGATAAGTTTACTACTAAACCAACGATCAGTTGAAATTCGTCGTAGTTAGGCTATATAGATTATAGACTTATAGCAAAGATCTGACATTAAATCAAGCCACTAAATAAGGGAAAATCAGAAGAACTAAAGGCATAAAGAAAAACCACAAAGACTCACCTCCAAAAGCCTCCCCAATACATTGTAATCCCATACAAACACCAAATAAAGGTACAATTGGACCAAGTTCAAGAACAGTTTGTAAGGATATCCCTGAATCTTGAGGCGTACCTATAAAAAGAAAATGTAATAAAACACTTTAGGTCTGAATCTGATTGATTAACCATTAATAATCACACTGCTAAAATAATAAAATCTCTAACCTGGTCCAGGGGATATAAGTATTCCTCTAGGATTTTTACTGAAACACAAAAAAAAAAAAAAAAAAAAAAAAAAAAAAAACCCATTTACATAAAAGATTTACCAGTAAACATAAATAAATCCAACGGCAAGCCTGTTAGAAATCCTTACCCTTTTAATTCCTCTACAGTTAGCTCATCATTCCGATAGACTTCAAAGGTACAACCCATCTCTCCCATGTACTTCAAAACCACAAGCATATAATCAATGAGATAGTGAAACCAGTAGTATCAACAAAGCAGCAAAAGCAAAACTTTGTTTTTCTACAAATGAAGTTCTGGAATCACCATACAGCTTGGACTTTTGAGAAATCACAAAAACCATCTTTGAGTTTAGAGAGAGAGAGAGAGAGAGAGAGAGAGAGAGAGAGAGAGAGAGAGAGAGAATTTTGAAAAAAGAAGCTGGAAATAAAGATTTGCATGCCCTAATGATTTACCAAAACCTAGGTCATAAATTAAAGCCTAAATCAAGATGTTATCAGAAATCTGTAAATTGAAATAGAAACATATGCGAGAATTTAATCAATTGAAACCCAAAAAAACAACAAATTCAGAAAATAAATATGAATGTAACAAATTCAACAAGATTCAACTAAAAAAAATGATGTGAACAAACCTGGCAAAGATTGTAAGTGAAACTATCGTAATTATCAATGACAACGATCGGATTTCCAACCTTCTTCTTAGTAACCCTATTATTTCCTACCTCAGTCATCGCTGATGCTTTTGTAACCAAACGAGATCCCTTTCCAACAAATAACGAATCATGTCGAAATTCTGCACAAAAGGAAAGAAGAAATTCCGACATGAAAACTCATATAAAATACAGAAATTTCTAAATCAAGAAAAACAATCGATTCATAATTCAATCCACTAAATCTTACTTGAAGGAGTAGAGATTTTTCTCAAGTTGATTTGAGGATTTGAAACTAGGGTTACAGAAGAAAAAGAGGGTTTTAGTCGAGATTGAAAAACCAGGCAACGGGAGGAGGGAAGAGTGACAGCCATTAAACCTCCTACCGAACTTCTTCTTCTTCCTTTTTACTTTTCTTCAATTTTTAGATGCTCCCGCCACAAACTCTGAATTTTATAGTAGTTTTGATCTTGAGATTTGAGCATAATAAATGACGATTAGGGAGGGATTCATCTATTTGAATCCGTTGGTGCATTAAAATAGTCCCTGCTACATCGGATCCCTGCTACATCGGATCCCTGCTGTTTAATACATTTTCCTCAAACGTGGCATATTATTTAAGACGAATGCATGCATCTGACGGGACGGAATACGCGAGGTGTTAGAAAATGGCCACGCCAATCTTTGTATTAGAAAATGGCCACGCCAATCTGACGGGACGGAATATGCATCGGGGGCTTAACATCATGATCTTCAAAAATCTTATGGAAATATTTTGTTTTTGTGAGAGTAAATCTTTGTAGGATTTTGTTAACATGTGCCCTTAGGGCACATGATAACTTTAAGGTTTTGTATTTTGTTTAGTTTCTTAAGTTTATCTAAATGGGCTGATTTTAAGATATCTATGTTATTTATATTATTTGGATCATATCTAAAAAAATCAGCTCAATCGGAGACTTCTAGCACCCTCTAGCACCACGAATACTTAATTTAGACTTTAATAGTATGAATGAACGGCTTACATTTAAAGTGATTTGTTTGGAGGGTTAGATATTTCTGATTAAGTTGATTTTTTGTGGACATCTTTTAAATAATGATAATATTATGTGTACAAAAATTTAGTTGATTTGAAGACCTCTAACTTTCAAAAAAGCTCCTCCAAAAATAATCTTATCGTGTGCCCTTAACAAGACCCATCTTTGTATTAGAAAATGGCCACGCCAATCACGAGCAATGCCATTTAATACATAAATTCTTGTGCATGTAAGTTGTATGTGTGTTTGTTCGTTTTTTATTTGTTCTTTACGCATCGTATGTACTTTTTTTTACGTTGCGAGATTTGCACCTGATACGAGTTCGTATTAGAAAGACATTATTGTAATTTTCTTCAGATATGGGTATTATATTTTCTAATTTTCTAAGGAAAATTCTATTTTTGCACTACTTTTTTTCCTTAATAGAACTCATTTTTTCGTACGCATCATCTCCTCCGTAACTCTAGTCCATGAAACCTATATAGAGATCGATGATCTAAGAATTGATTTTGATATATATAATGAAGAGATTATCCTCACAAAAATATTAGATCTAACGTGGAAGCAAAGTGTGTTGGTATACTTATGCCGATTGTAGATAAAAATTGTGCTTTCAAATAAAGGTTATATATGACCAAATCCATATGCTGGCAAACTAGCAGGGGCTTTTGATGGTAAGTTCTTTTAACTACCCGGGTAAGAATAGAAGGTTTGGAGAAGGGAAGAAAAACGCTAGAGAATGTGTGGGTCGCCAAGGAGCTAGGAATGGAGAGCATTTACTCCCCCTGGTCTTTAGGTTGGTCAAGAAGAACTAAATGCTAGAGGAGCCTCACTATTTATTCTAGAAATATTTCTCTCGTGCTAGGTGAGATTGTCCTATCGCATTAAATGATGCATTATAACTTAGAAGCTTCCATACATATCTATTCTAATATACTATAAGAGAAGCTTTGGGTTAATAAAACCCTCTCTCTTAGACGTGGGTTAAAAAATCTACATTATAAACACATGGCCCAATCTATTATCTATTATTGAGTTAACAAAACCCTCTCTCTTAGGTGTAGGTTAAAAACCTACATTATAAACATAAATTTAAATTCTAAAATAACTAAAATTTCTAATTATCTAATAAAAAAATTTAATTTTTTTTAAAAGAAGCCCCCGTGCCTTGCACGAGATATGGGGGCTAGTATATAGAACGGATCAGGGTACATGCTTATATGTACAAGTTACGTGTACAAGTTCATGTGGGATCCACATGAGGTTGATCTAAAGGCTGATATTTTGTGAGTATGTTCTCCTCATCATGTAGATCATCTTCACCAAAAATTATTCCATTCTAAAACTTTGAACCCCATAAAAAATCGACTCTTTTTTTAATCGTGAATTTCACCGTTAATTTTTATCAACTTCCGATCAATTTTTAATGAGGCTAGAAGTTTTAGAATGGACTGATTTTTTGTAAAGATGATCTACATGATGAGAAGAATATTCTTACAAAATCTCATCTCTTAGATCAACCTTATGTAGGCCCCACATGAGCCTGTACACGTAACTTCTACATATAAGGCTGTAAGCCGATCCATTCTTATATATATCCCCTGGCGATTGGATGGGCGTACCCATAACAGGATAAATCCCTGGAACACAGTGGCAGACCTAGCTTGTGCTTAGTGGAGGCAGGTGCTCCCCACTCAAAATTTGTAAAATACTTTGAGGACGGTTAAATTCCCAAAACCCCAATCATTTGTGGCCAACAAGAAGAGGATCTAAGAGCTGAAATTTGATAAAAATGTTACCTCGCTATGTAGATCATCGTATCAAAAAATCATCACTTTATAAAACTTCTAACTCTACTAAAAGTTAGTTGCAAATTAGCGGTATAATTGATGTCTTAAAAAACATAAAAAATTTAAGATTTTGATGGGTTGATTTGAGGGGGCTGGAAGTTTTAGAATTGACTGGTTCTTGGATATGATGATCAACATAGTGAGAAGATCATCCACATTACAAAGCAACTCTTAAATCATCATCCTCTATGTATTGAGGCACAATAGTGGCATTCTGAGATGGGGGCATTGATCTCTTGAATGCTTTGGGTAAAACAAAATATTAGGGCCCTTTATTTTAAAACCATAAAAATATAAAATGTTAGTTTTTTTAAGGGATTTTTTGACTTTAGTCCCCCTTCCATGTTTCAATTAGGGGTTAGTCCCTTTTTACATAGAAATTAGACGTTGATCCCTTTTCTGTCAAGAATCAGTTAAGTGGTGCTCATGTGTCAAACACGTATGGTAATTTGACATTATTGCCCTCACATGTATTACACGTGTTTCACTTAAGTGTGTACCTATTTTTTTTACCTAAATACCCCTCTTTTTATTAAATATTCTTATTAAGTGGGTTCCATAGGAGGCCACCTAAAAAAAATTAGATTATTAATTTTTTCTTCTGATTCGACCTCCCCTACCATTCCACTACCACCACCGTCCCACCAGCATCACCAAACCCCTCTCTCTAAACTCCTTCCTCTCTAAAAACCTATTTCTCTCTCTAAACTCTTTTATCTCTTTAAACCCCCTTTCTCTCCCCAAAAATGAAGATTGATGCGGTGACGATTGTGTCATGCCGGTCCTCTCTCTTTCTCTTTCTTCCCCTCTCTAAATCAGATGTAAGATTAATTTTTCAGTTTGAAGATAAATAAACCCTTTTCTCTCTTCCCCTTTTTTTTCTTCTCTAAGTCAGATCTAGTGGTAGTGGAGATCGATGAAAGATGATGGTGACGGTGGTGTAGGCGGTGGAGGGGGAGGGGGGTTTGTTTTTATTTTTTTTGTGGTGGTGGTGGTGGTGTGGTGGGGAGAGAGATCACAGATTTTTTTGGAGTTTTTTTTTTCTGTAATGGTGGAGGCGGTGAGATGGTGCGGTGGTGGTTGACGGTGATAGTGATAGTTATGACGTCGGAGGTCATTGCAATGGCGGCAACAAAAATTTCCCCTGCAACCCTTATGTACATCCACGTACTGAACCAAAAACCTCCCTTTCCTCCCATGCAAATTAAACCCCTTCTTCCTGTATCTCTCATCACTTGCCCAATTAATGTACCACCTCCTGTCCCATACAAATTTCCTCACATAAATCCCCAATTTTAGTAGGAAATGTGTAGCCAACAATGGATGGAAATGTAAAATAATGAAACCCACAAACAGTTCTGCAAAAATCAAGCATTATTGCATCGTTTGATGTCACTGCTACACTAATCATCCCATCTACCCCTTTGATCTCTCTCTTCTCTGTGATGACGGTGGTAGAAGTCGTGGAGTGCAGCAATGGTGGTGATGGTGGAAGATGATGATGGTGAGGTGGTGCGGTGATGGTGGCGTCATAGGTGGTGAGGTACTGGTAGAGGCGGTGATGGTGATGGATGGGATATGTGGTGGTTGCGGCGATAGTGGTCGTTGCAACGACGGTGGTCCGCTTGCAGCCTGTGGTAGTAGTTTTGAGCTTGAATTTTGATTTTTAATCAGTGGGTTTTAGAGATTACAAAGTTTTTTCTTTCTGGATTTTTTTTATTTTTGGTGGAGATTCAAGTTTTTTTGTAAATAATTTGTAGATTAAAAGGTAGTGGTGGTGTTGCAGAGACTCTCTCTCTCTTCTGGTTTATCTAAACTTCTTTTCATAAAATTTCTTTTCTTTGTTGAAACCTTGGATTTTTGGTTGGAACCTTTTTTGGGTTTTAGTCACTTTTTTCTAGCCGTTGGATCAGGCATGGGTATTATGGGTAAAAAAATAGGTATCTACTTAAGTAAGTCACGTGTAACACATGTGAGGGGTAATAATGTCAAATTGCCACACGTGTTTGACACATGAGCACCACTTAACTGATTATTGACAGAAAAGGGATCAACGTCTAATTTCTGTGTAAAAAAGGGACTAACCCCTAATTGAAACATCGAAGGGGGACTAAAGTCAAAAAATCCCTTTTTTTAAATACATGAGATGTTGATCTCTTTTGGTATGATTTTAATAGTTTTTTAGGAAAAAATTATTTATCTTGTATTTTTCGTCTCTCATTGATGTCCTGCCTTATGTGGCAGCATCTTTAAGGACCACATTTAAGACATTTGACTTTGAATGTTTTGCTAAGATGATTCCACATAAGACAGGAAATCAATGAGGACGTGATATGCTAGATGAGTAGCACTTCTCATCTATAGGTATCTTATTAATTTACTTAAAGTACGCCCCCATAAAGATAAATTCCTAGGTCTGTCATTGCTAGAGCGTATGCTGGCAACACGTACCATAAAATGCTTTCATTGTGCCAGTTCGTGGCATGTTTCAGGAAAGGTTTATGCTTTGGTGTGTTTGACAATCTCATGGACTTCAAACGTTAAGTCCCTTAATTTTCCCCTTTAGTAGTTAAAGACTAATTAAGTTATGCGTCGTCCGCTATGTGAGACAAGGGTTGTACACGCGACGGAGGTTGCATGTGAGTTATATGACGTTCACTACTTTAGCCTAGGGTTATATTTGTAGTGTCTGACGTGAGACATCAGGGAACAGTAGAAAACACGGAGGTAAACTGGATATTGGTGGATATTGAAAAATCTAACAAAGTTCTTGATATTCAAACATGATTTCTAATGACTCTTTAAAAATTCGAGGTAAACAAGTACATTAATTTTAAATTCTGTCAAACTCTGTGATATTCAAACATGATTTTTAAGGACTCATTAAAAATATGGGCTATTCATTTCACTTTGGATATTTAAGGATTCTAAGGGGCCTAAGACTTTCATGGACTTTTGAAGGCTTGGTATATATACTGATTCAATAATCCGACCTCGAGTTAACAGATTTTGTGGATTTTTAAAACTGAGAAGCTAGGATATCTTTCTTTCTCTCTCCACACCACTACTACCACCATTGCCGCCACCACCTTACCATCTCATCACCGCCACCATCGCCACCTCTACCACTTCTATCACCACCTAACTATTTCACGACAACCACATTATTGTTTCAACACCATCTAACTATTTCACCACCACAACCAACACCACCACCATCAATACACACCACTTCACCACCCCCCACAACCACCATCAACATCTCCATTAAAGTCAACAAAATGAGTGTTTTGATCTTTTCATAAATCCATAACAACCCTTATAACTCATGAAATAAGTTTGGCAAACTTCGCCATACTCCAAAACATAAATTTATAAACAAATTTTAATTTTTTCAAGAAACATCATAAATCCACTAGATTATGTTAAGATCCAAAAGAATTTATGACTTAAAAGAATCCTCAAAATCTCAAAAACTCTTAATTCAATACACCCCATAGAGTGTGACACATTAACAATATTAAAAGGTTGAGAGTTTGACATGTGATTTTTGAGGGTTCTGCTTGAAATTTTATTGTGATAAATTTTATTTAGTTTTTAATAACTTGAGATTTTGTTGTGATAAATTGTGTTTTGTTGTTGGCTCGACCATCTCTATTTTGTAGTTATGCGACAACCGAGGGGTCGCAAGATGAATGATGAAGGTGAACCTATTCGATGTAGGTAATCCATATATGAGCAAAAGGGGTCGATGTTAACATAAGTATAACCATAGTGCATGCTTGGATTAACTTGTGGACCACAGATTGATAGGATTTAACTAAGGGACATATATATAGAAAGATCGGAACAAAATACATTGTATATATGTACATAACATGTAGGGCCTATATTAAATGTTAAACAAATGTCGGATACAAAATTGTCACCCTTTTCGATCAACAATCAAACAGAGTATTACATAACTCATAAACAGTTGGATGTGTCATTTCCACATTTGGATAAGTCTATTAAAAGCTCATTCTTATTAGTTAGTTATAGATGCATTATACATTATAATTGATCCAAAGGTTATTTTGAGCGGAATGTTGGAAACTTATTTTGCATATGCTTAGTTATAAAGATCTATAATAACTGTCAACCGATTTCTTCACTGTCATATATTATGTGAAATTAGTCCTATATTATTGGTACAAAAGCATATAGCTGTTTGTGTGTCAAAACCACCAGTAACGAGTTTCTAAAAGAAAAATAGTTTATTGCTTTAAAAGAGAAAATTAAAGAGAAAGTATTGGCGTCTAGGGCTTACATTGGCTCGCCAAAGAGGGTGAAAGTCTTTTAAATAGTGAGAGAACCGAATCTAGGTCGTTAATCCAAAAGAGTTTCCTACCTAAATTAGAATTATAATAGATTTAAGAGATTAGCTTACAAAAGCATTTTCTACCGTGGTGCCTTATATATAACAATAATTAAAATAGATAAGACAACAAATCTCTAACAAATCAAGGCAATTAAGTGCATGTATGACAACATAAAGTAGAAGCATTTTTACTTATAGCAGAAGTACTTATACTAAAAAAGAGTAAAAAGTAAGACGAAGTTATAGTTTGCCAAAACTATGACTTATAAGTTAAAAAGTCAATGAGTTAGTTTGGTATGTAAATCTATTATATTCATGTACTAACAATCATGCGGAAATAATACATGAATTAAGGATCTTGATAATCATGCTAACCACATTAATTTAATCATAGAGACATACCTTTAATCGCAAATCCAAATCAACACAGTGGAGCATCGAAGATTAGTGGGATGATTGTTTTACGTCTCTACCCATAACACACCATGAACTTGAGAGGTGAGTGCAAAACTGATGGAGGGTTTTAGGCACTAGAATTGGGTGAGAGTAAGAACCCTAATCACCCCTAATACTTATATACTACCTATTCCATCATAGGTAGTGATTGGGTGTTTCCCTACACAACTTAATAAGATAGTCCCAACAACTTAAGGGCCTAAGGGATTGGGTTTACACAAAGCCCATGGTTTGCAAACTCAATGGATCATCATACTGGGTTATGTGGGCCACAAATTCTAACATTCTCCCACTTGGCCCATATGACCCATAGTAAAACAAAACAAGTTTTATTTTAAGAAATCATTTTGAAATCATTTTTGCAAAAAGACTCAATAATGGGCTTAGGACTAAAATGACATACACGCGCGCGATTTGAAAACATCCCAATCCTCAACTATCTTATTAACCATCATAATATCATAATTAAGCAAGTCACTAGTATGAGTCATGGCGGTTATACATCTTTAATCTAACATACTTCCTTCCATGCACCACAAAACTAGAACTCACCTAATATGATCAATAATTAGGGAATCTACTTTCATAAAAAGCTAACAACATAAATGCCTTTTAAATTGGTTCAACTATTAAGTCTTGTCAAGACTATTCCTGTTGTCATACATCCCATCTCAAACATGTGTACACATAGGGAAAACAGGAAATCAGAAACATACAACAATCACTACAAGAAAAGTAGGTTTTAGCGGCCACATTTTTACCGGCGGCCAGTATGTTGGACGCTATAGAACACATTTACCGACGGTTTCACAAATTTGCCGCTAATTGAATGGTTTTACCGGCGGCCAAAATTTAGCGTCGCTAATTTTAACTTTTTACCGGCGGTCAGAGAAAACGTCGTCGCTAAATATTAGTTTTTACCGGCGGCCAACAAATTTCCGTCGCTATAGATGTAAATTTTTTTGCGGGAATATTTCGCGCCAAATTATTACCGACGAATCATAAACATGCGCCGGTAAATGTCTACATATAGCGACCAATGTGTATAGCCGCCACTAAAGGTGCCTATACCGGCCACTAGTATGGCCGCCGCTAAATGCCTACATCTTTTACCAGCGGCTTCTTGACCCCTGCTAAATCTACAAACCCATTACCGAAGACTGTTTGTTGAACCGCCACTAAATGGTGTATTAGCGGCAGTTTCTCTGGCCCCCGTTAAATGTTTTA
>MVGT01001361.1:1371-89719 GCA_002174775.1 Macleaya cordata
AGTATCGATACCAGCCTAGCCTGACTTACAGGCTAGGTCAGTATCGATACCACCTTCAGAGGGTATCGATACCACCCTGCCCATAAGCTAGAGAAGCTTCTAAAAAGAGTTCTACATTCATCCTAGCTTATGTGGCTAAGTCCTAATGCATTCTAACCACCTATTAATGATAGACAGGGTCACTTACCAGCGTGTGGTGAGTTCTGGTGGTGAGTTGAGTCTGATGGCGTGCTTTCTCTTTGATCTTCGATGAAGTGTGAGTTTGCACGAAGGATACAACCTAACTCTAACTCAAGCACGGACTTACAATTGAGTACATTGTCTCACCATGAACATTGACAAACCCAAAGGGACCTTTCAGTTTCAAAAGGCATTATTTGGATGGGGTTTTGTGGCAAAAAGCTTGAAGTTTTTTGAAAAATGGTGTTAGTTATTAGCCTATATTTTGGTTGTACCTACTGAGCTTTGCTCACCCTATGTTTTTACCCCTTACAGGAACAAGAAGAAGTACTCGAAGTAGAGCCTAAAGTCTTGGGAAGAAAGCTAACTAGAAGTACGCACCATTTTGAGAAAGCTAATTAGACTCTGAAGTATAAACCTAGAAAGTTTCACCTTAGTCCGAAGAGAGAATGTTGACCTCTCGTTTACCTTAAGTTTGACCTTCTATGCTGGAAAATCCTGAATTCCTGCATTAGTTTGAGTTTAGAATATTTTTTATGTAAAATCGTAGAGAACTAGCTTCTAGTCAAGACACGGAAGTTTTAGATTTTTCTGTCTTGTTTGCAGAGAACCTGACCATATTAGAATCCGAATTTTGGTTAGGGAGTAATGGCCTATTCTTTGCCACTGATGTAAAACACTAATAGCAACTACTATTTTCAAATATTTTGTTCTTAACTTCCAGTTTTGAAAACTTTAGGTGTTTTAAACACAAGTAGGGTATTTAGAAGAGATTAAACATAGATAACCAAATGGTTTTACATAGTATTTAACTAGGTATTTTTCTTTCACCCCAAGGACGCTCCGAGGCCTGGGTCGTGGATTCGACTCAAAAGTAGGTTGGACCATTGGAATCTGGGGTCGGGGTTTGACAAAACTGTTAGGATAATTCTCCCAAAAGAAAAGCGTAGAGCAGTGAATATGATAATAGAAACATAAGATTCTTTGAAGGCCACGAATTCTGTTCTAAAAAATATTTCAAAGATAAAAATAAGGGTAGAAAAAAAAAAAGCAACTTATAATTGGTGCAAGCCAGGATAACGTTGCGAAATGGAAAAATCAGCTTATAACATTCTCCATGTCAGATTTAGATGGCAAGGACTTCCCACACTACGATGCATTGGTGATAATTTGTTGATCTAAGGAGCTCTGCTGACATATTATTTCATTCGGCATATCAAAGAATGAAAGATTTGAATTCAGAATTAAGCCCTTCGATCATTTTCTTATTTGGTTTTAATGGATCAAAGGCACAGCCAAAAGGTGAAATAACTCTGATGGTATAGGCTGGTTCAACTGAAATACCAGTCAGTTTTAGTATCATTGAGACAGAATCACCATTCAACATTATATTAGGGAGATGTTGGATACATCAGATGAAGGCTACACCATCTTCTTATTATCAGAGCTTAAAATTTCCAACACCCAATGGTATAATAGAGATTTAGGGCGACCAAGATTCAGCAAGAGCATGTCACTCTTTGCTAGTTAAGACTATCCTTCTGCAAGAAAAAGGGAAAAATATAGAACCAAAGGTGAAAAAATAAAAAGTTGACAATGGTAGTACTTCTGTGCCGATTCAAACTAAAGATGATCCTTGTCACACCCCGACCCCAGATTCTAAATAGTCCAACCCACATTCAAGTCGAAACCAGGACCCAAGCCTCGGAGCCTGACTGGGGGTGAAAGGAAAATGCCTAGTTCCTAGTTGAACACTATGTAAAACCAATGGGTATCTATTTTGGTCTCTTCTAAACAACCTAATTAAGATTAAATCACCTAGTGGCTTTTAATACTGGAAGGAACAAACTAATTCCTAAGTAGTGTTGCTGTCAGAGTTTTGCATCAGCGGTGAAGAACATGCCATTACTCCCTAACCACAACTTGGATTCTAGTGTTGTCAGGTTCTATGGAAACTGGACAGAAAGATCTAAAACTTTTATGTTTGACTAGAAGCTAGTTCTCTACGGTTTTACACAGACAATGTGCTTAACTCAGACCAATCCAGGAATTTTAAATTTTCCAGCATACAAGGTCAATCTTTAGGTATATAGTCTAATTAAAACATTAGAGATGGCAGAATATCATTCAAACATTCACAATTTAAAGAATCATTAAAACTCATCCATATGTCATTAAAGTAAACTATTCAAATTTATCATGCTATTCAAACTACTAAAACTTGTCTTAAGTATTCATCAAGCATCATTATATGAAACAAAATAAATCAAACTACTCAAACATATTGTCAATCAAATAAATAATAACCCCAATTCCCAAGTGATCTATTTCTAATCATTATCTTGTCCAAGTTCTCTGAATGGTACGTACTTCTAGTTAGCTTTCTTCCCAAGACTTTAGTCTATACTTCGAGTACTTCTTCTTGTTCCATAGGGGGTAAAAATGTAGGCTGAGCAAAGCTCAGTAGGTACAATAAAAAAATATTATGTTAAGGCTGACTAACAACATTTTCGAAAAACCACAAGATTTTTGCCACAAAACCCATCCAAACAATGCCTTTTGAAACCACTCTTTTTCTTTGAAACACCTCACACACTCTTTTCCAAACTCATCCAACCACTTAGGGTTGTTCACTCAAAACACTGTTTTCGAAAGCACTTTTGAAAACAGATTGGTGTTGGTCAAGAAAATAGTTTTATTTTTTTGAAAACCAACTCTCAACTATAAAGAGATAAAACAAAGTAGATATATATATAGTATAATAAGTAGTAATATGCATATTCCGTGCTAGCGGTGGCTTTACCTGTTCTTGCTTGCATCCCTCAGTGCTCGGGAGGGCTTAGGTGGATTATTTATGCTCTGGGAGATCTCTGTATCTCTCGCCTCGAGAATATTTCCGTACTAGCGGTTAGGCTACAACTATTCCTCATTTGAAGAGAACTTAGCGTCTCATGGGGAATGTCCATAACTCAGATGATGCGTCCTTTTTTGAAGGAGTGTGAAAGGATTTTGATTGACGAGTCATGCCGATGATGCATCCTTATTTGAAGAAGCGTGAGAGGATGATTGTTAACGAGTCGTGCCGGTTTTGTAAGTGGAACCTCCTCGTGGGTAGAGTTCCCTCGTTTCTCTCCTTACTTGGAAGGAGTTTTGAAAGGAGATTGATTAACGAGTCGTGCTGATTTTGTAAAAGAAACCTCCTCGTGGGTGGAGCTTTGGTGTTTCTCTCCTTATTGGAAGGATTTTGAAGATATTGATGAGTCATGCCGGTTTTGCTTGAATTCTCCACGAATTGGTCATGCTGTCAATCATAGAGTTTTCTCTCGTTTTAAATTGGGAAGATTTGCCATCCCGAACACTATCTAATATTATGTAACGTACTATGGAGTCATGCTAGAGAGCATGCTCCCTCAAAGACACGCTACGTTGATACTACTTTTACAATAACAACTATTTTTTGTTTTGAAGGTTTACTATTTATTGCTTTTCGAAAAGAATTACAATGCTTGAATGCACTATCTTTGGACAATGAATCGAAAAGAGTTTAAGAGTATTGAGTATATACCTGAACGCTTCCTAGATTTGACCAGAGATTTGGGCGAGGTTCGTTACTATTTCTCTTATTTTTCTAGTTTCGATAGGTTCTCTGACGGTATAACACCCTAAATTTTCTTATTTGGGTTGGACCCGGAAGTGGGCTTTAAGCCCATGGGCTCAAATCAGCCCATAAAATAGTTTGGGTGCGAAAAAGAACTAATATATATAGGTGTGGGGCATCTAAGTGGGCCCCACACATTAAATAGAAAACGTGGCAGCATATAGGTGCGCCACTTAGATGGGGTATTTCGGTGTTTTCAAAATTCTTTCTAAAACAAAACTTTATGTTTCAAAGTATTTTGAAAATTATAAACACCTATCTATTTTAGATAAATACTATATTATCTTTTTTAGTCAGATAATTATCCTCAAACTTGGGAAACAAGGATTAGATTACAACCATTAGATCATGTCTATCTAAACTCTAGTTAATCCAATCCATCCAAAAAGGTTTTCCAAATCCTAAATATTCCTTGTTTTGAATTATCTACTAAAACCTAAATTCTATCTCTATTTTATCTCTAATTCGTAGTAGATAATTATAGCCATTGGATTGATTTGATATCTAATCTCAACCATTCAAATTGGATAAATATTATAAGCTAAAAATCAACCCATTTTTTATAGAAATTGATTTTTATAAAGCTAGCATAATTGTTTTATTTTTGGATAATTACAAAGGGAAAATTTTATTTTTAAAAAGTGTGTTGGATAAGGTGTGGGGGGGGGGCTGCTGGTTGAACTAATACCCCTCTCCCTAGTTCAAAATTCCCATCACAACTCTCCCAAATTTTCTCTCTCTTTCAAGTTCAAGAAGAAGAAAAACCCAAAATCCTTGTTGAGCTTGTTAAGCCCAAGAGAGACTGGATGGGCCATAAACAAGTTGAAGTAGATCATAAGGCCCAAGAGGGTATGGGAGTTTAGGAAACCCATAAGAGTAATGGGTATAGATCCCACAAAGAGAGCCTAACACTTGAGAAATTATGTAATAGGTTCATTTAAGCACAAAGAATGAGTAGGCCCAAAAGGCCTACTAGGTTGGTTTTAAAACCCAAGTAGTTTATTTGAAAGCTTATTTGTTATTTTATTTTAGTTGATTTCTAAGGGCACACCACATAAAAGTGACAAGGCACTAATTCAAACCTAGTGTTTTATGATAAACATTGATGAAATACTTGAATTAAATGAGTAAAGCAAAGCTTTAAAGAGAATTTTAGCCAAAAATGAGGATTTCTACACAATAAATATTTTCTTAGGCATTTTGTCGAACACATTTAAGTTGTACATTCAAAGTACCATAACTTCTTCGTTTCACAATCTTTTTGACTCATTGTTGGGCCCATTTTGTGTATTTTTTCAGACTCTACAAGACTACAATCTAAGATTTTTTATTTCAAGCTTGTATTGAAAGATTCCAACATGTTTTTGCTTACTTTTCATGTTGTAGAGATTTGAAAATCAACCCTTTCACTCCCACATGCTTGATAACATGATTAAATAATTAATACACATACTAAAAATGTCATTCTTAACATTAACCATGCATTTTATGCAAATTAAGACATCATCACATGATGGAAAACATCTAAAAGGGGTTAATCTTGCTAGTTCATCAAATCACTCATTATTTCATGATATATAAAATGTCAAACACACTGATTTTTATTTTAAGTGGTATTTAATGATTTGAACAATAATAAAGATTAATAATAATGCATTCCAATAAAATGACTAACAAGTCATTTATGCATATCCAAATGATATCATAAGGAAAGATCCATAAAATGACACATTTATTTATTTATTTCAACTACATCATACAACATTTAAGATGTGATATCTACTACAAATGAAAAGAGGGTGATGATCACCTACCTATTTTGCTTAAGATCCACAATGAAGAGAGTGAAGAAAACCTATTGATCAACCCTCCATTAAGACATAGTAATTTCTTTTGTTGATGAAATGAAGAAAAAAAGTTTTCTTTTGAAAAGTGATGTGATCTACCACTAACTCTCTCTAAACCAACCTCACAAGGGAAAGAAAAACTCAATTAGTTTGAGTTCTTCCCATAATGAGTGAGATTTAAATATGCAAGGTTTAGGCTAAGATAGGGGGTGTAGATGATGATTGATGAAAGGTGAGGGCTAAGATCTAATGGAAATGGGTTTACTCTCACCTAACACTATTCCTCTCCTTCTCAAGCTCTTGAATGCTCTCAAGCTATTCAATATAACTCATGAAATGTATTGAATGCATCTCCGAGATGTATTGAATGCATCTCCGAGATCTATTGAATGCTCCTCAAGAGATCTATTCAATGATATTGAGTTGAAATATGGTCAAATTGAGTCAAATTAGTGGTTTATTGAGTTGAATTAGTGGTTGATTGAGTTGAATTAGGGGTAGTTGATGCATTGATCTCACAGTGCACTCCAATTTTGGGTGTTTAGCATCCGAGAGCAAAAATTGGTGTCTATACACCGTCTTCCCCTATAGTAATGTCTGTGATTTCTCCTTGTTGCACTCCTGCAACTCTGTCATGGCACCACTGGTCAGTATCTTGCTCACCAATGATTCGGCTCACTAGAGTAGGTCGTATGACCACACTACTCAACAACAGTTGTCTCTGCCTACGGGTTACCAAATTAAAGTCATACTTTGAAGCTACCTCCAACAGTTGCCACAGCTGGACCATTATAGAGGCCACAAAACCCTTAGGCTGCCTACTTAAAGCATCTGCCACCATGTTAGCCTTTCTTGGATGATACTGCAACTGAAAGTTATAATCTTTCAGTAGTTCTTACTATTTACGCTGCCTCATGTTCAGTTTTTTCTGAGAAAACAAATATTTGATACTCTTATGATCCGAAAAAAGCTCAAACCTTTCGCCTATTAAGTAGTGTCTCTAAATCTTGAGTGTAAACACTACCGCTGCTAACTCGAGATTATGATTCAGATAGTTATACTCATGTATCCTTAATTGCATCAAAAGATAAGCAAACACTCGATTGTTCTTTTTAAAAACACATCCGAATCCCTGATGCGATGCATCGGTAAATGCTACGAGTCCAGTTTCGCTCTCTGGTATGATCAAAACTGGGGATGTTGTCAACTTAGCCTTCAACTCTTGAAACTCTTGCTCACACTTGGCATCCCACTTGAATGGAATGTCTTTTTTAGTAAGACTAGTCAAAGAACCTATTATACGCGAAAATCCTTCGATAAACCGCCTATAGTACCCGGCCAAGACTAAGAAACTCCAGACCTCTGTCACTGTAGTAAGTTACCGCTACTCCAGTACAACCTGAACCTTGAAGGGATCTATAGTCACTCCTGCTCCTAACATTACGTATCCTAAGAACTTCACCTCATGTTGCCAGGATTTGCACTTTTCGAATTTAGCAAACAGTCGGTGCTCTCGTAGAGTCTGAACTACTCCTCGCAAATAAATCTCATGGTCCTCTTCCATCTTGGAGTATATTAAGATGTCATCAATGAAGACGATCACAAATTGATCCAAGAAGTCTCTGAAAACCCGATTCATCAGATCCATATACACGGCTGGTACATTAGTAAGCCTAAACGGCATTATCAAGAACTCGTAATACTTATATCTTGTCAAAAATGTTGTCTTAGGAATGTCATGCTCTTGGACTCTAAGCTGATGGTAACGGGACCTTAAGTTAATCTTAGAGAACCATTATGCTCCCTTATGCTGATCAAATAGGTCATCTATCCTAGGCAAAAGATACTTATTCATTACTGTAATCTCGTTCAATTCCCAGCAGTCTATACATAGTCTCATGGACCTATCTTTCTTCTTAACAAAAGAACAGGTGCACCCCATTGTGACGAGGTACGGTTCTTCAACTCTTTCATCTCGGTTAGAGCCATCCGGTAAGGGGTCTTAGCAATCGATTTTGTGCCCGGAACTAGCACGAAATAGAAGTCTATCGCTCTGTGAGGTGGTAACCCTAGGACATCACGGAATTTACAGACCACTGAAATCGATTCAAGCTCTTTGCCCTCAGACGGATGTTTTGACATATCTATAAAGCACAGGTGTATCCTATCAAGACCACTACCTTGCGATAACGACAGCACGTATGTCGTTTCTTTTAGAATGAAAAATGTTACCATTTAGCGTAACAGTCCAACATCGCATGGTATATAACAAGCTAATCCATGCCTAGTATAACATCAAAGCTCCCTAGACCAAACACGTAAAGATCTGAGGCAAAATCTAGTTTTCCCAAAACTAATAACACAACCTTTGCAAACTAGTTCTATTGGTATTGTCCTCTCCATTGGTGACATAAAAGAGAAAGGGTGATCACACTTTTTTGGCCTAAGTGTCAAAGTGTCAAAAAACATACGAGATATAAAAGAATGTGAAGCTCTAGAATCAAATAGGATTTGGCCAAGCTGAGTGTGAATAAGGTATGTACCTTCTACCATCCCCTCTGGCACTCTTGCATCCTTAGGTACTATAGCATAGGCTCTACCCAAAGGCTGTCCCTGTGGCTGTATCTGCAGCTGCCTCTCCTAGTTAGGTGTGGGTAATGCTGGCTGAGGTCGAGCTTGACTCTATCCAATCTGTCTAGGCTGCTGGTTCTACCTACCCCTTGCGTCCCATTCCCATGTGGGCAATCTACCGATCTATGTCATATTTCATCACGTGAATAACAAGGACCTCTAATTGGACGTCTATTGCCCCCTTCAGTTCTCACTTCTTCAGGCTGTGCAGGAACTACTATGCCTATATTCTGATGCTCTATTTTTTACCTTTTCCAGTTACCTCGGTTGTCACGGTTCTTCCCTTGCTAACCTTAACCATTCCTATGATCTCGTTTGTCTACTGACTTAGCCTCAGTTTCTCACTTCTCTTTCGACGTGCCTCTTGGATTTCCTGATGATAAAGTCGTGCATACTCCACAACCTTAAAGAACTTACCAAAACTTGGCTGCCCAATGATGTTCTTAAAGATCTCTCGATTCAATCCTCGTAAGAACTTCTATATCTTACGCTGCTCAATCAGAATAAGACCCGGTGCATACAAAGCTAGTCTAGAGAATTCCCTCTCATACTCATCTACTGTCTGGTCTTCTTTCGGTTTCAAGTCCTGGAAATTCTTTTCTATTTCCATAGTGCAATCTGAGGAAAGTACAGATCAAAGAACATCACGGGAAACTGCTGCCAAGTTAGGGTGGTAGTATCCAGATCCTGAGAACGAGACTCCCACCAATCTATAGCATCATCCACGAGCCAAAAAGCTGCAAACCTTTGCTTATACTCTTCCGAACACTTAAAACTCATGAAAGTCTTCTCCATCTTCTTGATCCACTGATGTGCCACTAATGGATCTGTAAAACCCCCAAAAGTTCATGGCTTTAAACTCAAGAAGTGTTTATGTAACTCAAGCCACGTAGGTGCTCTTACCCCTACCACTGGTGGTTACGATATCTGGACTAGAACTGGTCCCCCTAGTCCCCTAGCACCCAAACATGCATCCAGCCTGGCATCCACAACTACCCCTACTGACTCTATGATTAATTTTCGTAACATTGTCCACTCTAGCATCTGAGGGTTGACACTTCCCTGCCCGGTTCTGACCCAAACCTTGCCCGATCTCTCCCTGTTGTAGTGGTGGATAAACCTCGGCATGTGGTGCATTCACCTCTTCAGTAGGAATATTAGCATTATTTTTCCTGAGCACCTAAACTTCTATGCCGACCACCTCTATCTCTCACTCTCTTCCCAGACATGATTCTGAGATACACATAAAAGGAGAATGAGAAGCATAACTAAAGTTTATTGCCAATCTAAGCCAAGCAACAAGAATAACACAAGCAAACAATTCATACAAGTGTACTCATAGTTTGTGATTGTGTGACAACCAAATGTGGAACCATGAATTTACACTCGGCCTACTTTCAGTGTGCTCAGAGAATGTGAAAATGTAAGAGTCGCCACCTGATTATAGGGAATCAGGACCCAAATTTTGGAAATCACCCTAATTTTTATGTTCTCAAGAAATCATCACGATGATCCATTTGCTGGTCTACGGTTAGAGATTCGAAGTAAATAATCCACGTACGGGTCATGAAGGTGCTAGGCACTCGATAACCGCCCAATCGTGAGATCGGGCCTTACTTCATAACTAAGCATGTTTTAGGGAATTGTTTGATCTAGCTATCATTATTCTACAAAAAGTGTGTACAGGAAATGTAAGTTTGAGCCCCCTAAGCCTATGTTTCATGCTTATAAAGTTTTCTGGGGCAAAAACTGACACTAATGCTTATTGTTAGGCACGTATCGAAAAAGTGACACGTGCGAGTTATTTTCCATGTGTACTAAGCAGCACATTGTACAAATATTATTATTCGTACAAGATAAAGATACACATATTTTCCATGTGTACTAAGCAGCACATTGTACTGGACGTCTATCTCCCAGGATATAACGATCGCGTCGTACAGAACCAGCACTACAAATCTGTACGCCCTAACGAACTGACAATTAGTGTGCTCTCACAAACGACTGACAAAAATACTCTAAAAACTTGAGCAAATACTTGATGAAACTTTATCCTAAACTACAAGATGAAAGGGTTTATATAGAGTCAGTGGTGACTCTCCATAAACCACAAGGTGTCCCTACATAGAGACATATGTCCCATGGCCCTTAAAAGGTACCCGCAAGAGACACAACTCAAGAAATAAAACTAAAACAAATTTTTACTAAAAAATAAATTATTAAATAAATTAAATAATTCTAACAATCTCCCACATGAGTGAAAAATACAGACTAAAATAGACTAACATATGAAAGCACAACAGGAAATGCCATGCATCGGTGAAGGCAGCTTTTGGCCTTAAACCTTTCCTAGTGATAACCTATCGGATTTACTTGGCTAATCAGTGAACGTATCATCTTGAACTGTCAGCCATTGATGTAAATCAAGACAATAGATTACACACACAACATTTCCATATAATCGTCGAAGTTCTACGGTTGTGTTCATTTTGGCCCTGAACAATTCCCGGTATTCATGAAGCGCTTTAGAGAACTCAGCCTTTTTTTTTAAGGTTCTCAAAGAAGCGGCCCACTTCACACTTCATATGGGTGATTGCCTATTTTAAGAGTATCCTGCAATACTCTACTTGGTATTTCCATGACTTAGGAATCATTAAAAGCAAATAGCTTATCCTTTTCCACTCTGCAGGCAGCACTGTGTCATCTTAGGAATGGGTAGAAGTATATCTCTATTCATGCTCCTCAATGCTACGGTTTAATCACTCTTAATTTCTGTTGTCCTTTTGAACCTAGATCTTGGGATCTCTAGTCAACTAAGTTGGGTTTCTCTTAAGGTGATTCGTAGATTAAGGCTTTAATAAAGTCCATTCCCCTCGATGATCTTTGCACTTGTTCTCTAGACATACCTTTAAAAATTGGATCCGCTAGGTTGTTCTTTGACTCAAGAACAAATGTTTAACGGTATATTATGTTTTTGACATCTATGTCCTGACTCACTGTTAGATATAACACTCTGTATTTTTACGATTGCAGATAAGCACTACTTTTTAATTTTCTTGTTCTCTGCGACAAAAAATTTTAACACCCCCACATTTCCATAATTTAAAAAATTAGAAGGACAATGTTCGACTTAAGTTTTAGGCCCTCACAAGATGTTGGGTAAAACTTATTCAACAAAGGGTTTTCCACTTTATTTTATAGTACTTAAAGCATGTCTCACGAGACTATCTATTACTTGAGATTTATATATAGCATTCTCACTAGATGTTAGGTCGGCTGTTCTACTACCCAATACGTTACTGATACCTAATTCAACTTTCTCATTTCATAGTCTTTAACATATCTATTCCGAATTTTGATCCTTTTAGGACCGACTCCATTTCTAAGTGATTCTTTAATTAGAATCTCATAAGAATTGTATATGCTCAATTTAAAATTATAATTCTCTCACAATTCAATCACTTGGAATTTCATCATTCTCCTCAACGAGACTTATATGCAATAATTAAATGCATATTATCTAACCCCACATTTTATGACTATAATAAAAAATTCATGAAACCATAGTCAAGAGGATCAACCAATAATGGATCTTAAAAATCGATGGATGAAAACTAATGCATCATCATCCATGACTATCTATACATTCCTTCTTATACAGTATGGCCGACATCCATACTAACTAGGGAGGTTCAGATTAAAAGGGAATTTTACACGGTATATATAGCATAGTCAATTTGTAAGTTATTCAACACTTACATAAAACCCAAATGACATAATGGGGTTGATGGGTGTAACTCAACCTTCCTTTTCACCTCTTGATCAGAACTGTAACAATACCTCACAACTCTTCAATTTAAGAAGAGATATCTGATATATCTCTAAAATTTACTTACTACTGCATGGTACACACCATATTATCTGTAATGTTGTTGGTTCGTTCATCAACAACTATTAATTGTTTACTGCCACTTAAAACGTGGTCATCACAAGATAACCAAACGGTGCAAACTACAAAGCCTTATAAGGATTTGTATAAGCAAACGTGATCTTATCTATGAAACGAAGTAAATACAGGAACCCCCATGAAAATGGATTGAATAAATCCACGTAAAGACCACATGTAGTCCCCTACGATTTATTTCAGATTTCAAGTATATAAGTAGTAAGGTGTAACTAAGGCTGAAACTAGTACTCATATATCATGGCTTGCATCATACATACATATTATCTCAAAATAATACAAATGCCATGACAAAACATTAAGACTACATGCATGCATATTACAGGACTCCAACATTCTGTTATAGATGTTAAAAAATTTTATACTCTCATTAGATTAAATAAGGCACCGGTTGAGGACACACACTAATAGATCAGTTTAATATATGACCGTTAACTGATCTGCACTGCTTGGCAGAAACCTAAACATAAAATATGGATTATCCAAACCCGTGCAAACATCACAATGCAAGAAGGTGTATCCATATGATTTGCACCCATTTGTATGAAAGGATATGTCCTCCCATATCATGTGTCCAAAATTTCAAACTTCCAAAAAAAATATTAAAAAACTTGATATGCAAAAGCGAGAATACATCCCCAAACAGTGCATGGGCTCATAATGCCTTACACTAACCAGACTACAGAATTTCACATACAAACATTGATAGAATCAATTGACAACATTTCAATACCAGATAGGTATCCAAAAGAATTAAATAGTACTACAAAATCAGTTTAGATTCTATGATTTTGTAGAATTCTATCTCTACGTACTAATTCAGTGATAGTAGTAATAAAATTGATATCAACAGAATAGTCTAATACAATTTATGTACTTATTTAGAGAGCAAAGACCATTTATAGAAAAGTAAGTTTTATCAATCATTTTTATGAAACCAAAACATATAGAAATTACTTACCTCTCATCACTTATCTTTGGATGGATATCGGATGATCTCAAGGAAAACTTCACGGAATAAGTTTCCAATATAATTAACTAGCTAATACCGAAATTTGCAAGAAACCAAAGCATTCGCAAGAAACACGAATTTATCTTAAGATTGTTGGAAAAATATGGGTTCAGTTTCTTGAAAATCAAAAAACACAAAACTAAGATTAAATAAGAAAATGAAAACTTATCTGAAAGTGATCGAGGCTTGTATTATACACAATGTCCTTAAGACAAATTCGTCCCTGCAACGATGCCGACGGTTCCATGGACGTCTGTCTCCCAAGATATAATGGTCACGTCGTACAGAACCAGCACTACAAATGTGTACGCCCTAGTGAACTGACAATTACTGTGCTCTCACACACGACTCACAAAAGCACTCTAAAAACTTGAGCAAAAACTTGATGAAAGTTTATCCTAAACTATAAGATGAGAGGGTTAATATAGTTTCAATGGTGACTTTTCATAAATCACAAGGTGTCCCTACGAAGAGACACATGTCCCATGGCCCTTAAAAGGTACCCCCAAGAGACACAACTCAAGAAATTAAACTAAAATAATTTTTCACTCAAAAATAAATTCTTAAATAAATTCAATAATTCTAACACTAATCACTACAAGAAATATGACCTTTAGCGGGGGTCGAAAGCCACCAGTAAAACACATAATTTGGCCAGTAAAAGTTTTAGCGGCGGCCGGCTCCGGCCGTCGGATTGGTCGCTGAAGGCCTCGTCGCTAAATATGTTAACGACGGAAAGAGGGCTGCCGGTAAATAAAATTACCTTTAGCAACGGGTTTAGCCGCCGCTAAAGGGGTTCATATTTTGGGCAACCACAACTTAAAACAACCAAAATGCTGGCCGACCAATTAAAATACCGACGGACAAAAGCCGCCGCTAAAAGACCTTTTACCGACCAAGTTTATGGCCGCCGCTAAAACATCTTTTACCAACCAAGTTTATGGCCGCTGCTAAAACATATTTTACCGACTAAGTTGACGGCCGCTACTAAAAGTTTTTACCGATGGTTTGAAACTGCCACTAAAAATATGATTTACCTATGGTAGTCGGCCGCCGCTAATGTATCATATTTACCGGCTATTGATTTGGCCGCCGCTAATGTTTATTTAGTGGCGAATTTTGGCCGCCGCTAAAGCCTTCTTTACTAGCAGCTCTTTTGGCCGCCGGTAATATGCATTTTTTTTAATAAATTTTTTTTTAGTAATTAAATTTACCAAAATTTTCCCTGTCAACTAGAAATAACCTAAGAGATGAAACAAGTATAATAAATCACAAGCACATATAAATTTGAAGTCTCAACTTCCATTAAGTTCAAAAACATCCTTGGCATCAATTTGAATTAAACTAAAAGAAATATTCATCTTGTCTATATTAGCTATAGCAAAACAAACAAAAACTCCTTGTTATGTTCATCTTTCTCTACATCACCCAATAAAATCTTCTTATCAAATCACTTCTCTAGTTCCAATCCTGCAAAAACAAAAACAAAATTAAGAACCAAAGGAATGAAACATGCCAAAAAATGCAAAGTAATAAGAAACGCTAAGTACCACAGCATATAAGATATACAAAAAGTAAAATTTATACAATATAAATAAACTTTTTATAATGCCAAAAGGAACAATAAGTTCATAACCTTCATGATTAATTTTTTTGTCCAAGTTTAGGATTTTAAACTTATTTCTATGTCATAACCAAAAGCCAAAACCAAGTTTGCACATCATTTGCATCTCAACATTACAAAACAAAATAAGAGGATGTCTTGTGAAGAAAATTAGAAGTAGAGATGCTCTAACTAATGTAACCAGGAAAAAGTTAACTTATAATCACTACTATTCATGAAATTAATAGTTTATTGTTTATGTATATAATTTTTTGTTGTTGTCAAATAGACATCAAGAAGGTACCTGTAGGTGTCAACAAAAGGATTGCCAGAGGAATACTATTATAACTTTACAGTTGTATATTGCCATTTGTTCATGCAATCACCTACAAATTTTAGTATATATAAAAATAAAATACCCAACTTTATTTCCTATAAACAAGCAAGTTGTTATGCAACCACATAAGATTAAATATCTTATCTACACACTAGTTCAAATTTTTTGAGTAGGCATAAATATTATTTACCTGCACATTAGTCTTCTGGCTGTGGAGCTAACGACATAAAATTGTTTTCTCATATCTTGAAATTCTTTCTTTTGCTCATTCAACTCTTTTCTTGTATCATCAAGCTCCTTTCTAGTACCATCAAGCTCTTTTCTGTTTTCTTCAATCTCTGAATTCGCCTCATCTAGTTTTTCTTGTAATTTAGTAGCTATACTAGATTGACCACCATAATAACTAGTGAGGGTAGGACTGGCCCCAGACCCCCGAATACGACCATGGCAATCATCTCCTATAACCTGCGTAAATATCTCATCTTCTGTATACGAGGCAACTCCTTGTGATACTTGTTCACATAAATTCTTCATTGCAGCCTGCATCGAAAAAAAACATGAAAAATAAGTTATGTAGGCCTAATGCCACATGCATCTTCTTCACATAAGAAAAGTTTTACATGGGAACTTGAACTTAAATTATCTCGTATTTTTAACTCCATCCATCAACCATAGTACTTCTGAAAGAATTTTTATTTTTCACACATAAAATGTCTTTTCTGAAAACCAAAAAATATGTTTACCATAGCAATTTCTGAGGCTTCATCCACTGCTTGCCCGTCCTCCTTCCTAGTATGAGTTTTGAAGAACATAGTAACTCGATCAAATGGTTCCCCTTTTTCTTTCTAAAAAAGTTGATTTATAATGGTTAATTATTAACAATATGTAATAGATAATCAATAAAATGTATAAACATATACGTAAATGTAAATAGTATGTATACCTTTTCCTCTTTCCATCGAGCAAAGCTACGAGTTCCCCCAGAATGTCCCATCTTCTGCTTACTTCGGTTGTCCTTGTTCCTCGTGCATTTACGCTTGCATTGAAAGAATGAATTCAACAAATGAGAAATGATTTTAGAATATTATGCGGTAAAAAAATGGCACTATATACTACAAAATCTGGATCGACCCATAGTTTAGTGGTGAGATATGTCCTATCTTCTACACTGACTTCTGAAGGGCGAATACTCATCACATCATCACCCTCATACTGTTAAAAAATTTGGTGCAGGTCATGTCTATGTTCATTATAACTTTTTCTTACTTGCCAAGTTATAGTTTTCTTGATAATTGTTTCATCATCGGGAATCAATACAAATTTGTCCTACAAGAATAAAAATGAAATAAAGTAAACAGTTTTGTAAAATTTCTAAAGTGTGACACATGAAATGACACATAATTAATTTTAATACCTTCACCAACTGCATAACTCTATCCAACTTGTGCTTAGGGATCTTATCGAAGTTCTTTACATTCAATGGGAAATTTTCTGCTTGCCTAGACCACACCCCAATGGCAGTTATCAAAAGTTGGGAGTAGGTGCCGACAAGTCGTCTATCTACTATCTTAACTTCCAACTTTTTATCAGGAGTTATCGTCGCCAACTTAAGCATACGAGTCACCCCCCCTCTTACGTTTAGGACCTGTTCAATTTAAAAGGTATAGACATGAGATGTGTTCATTGATAAATATAACTTTTTCAATAAGAATGAATCTTAAACAATGAACTTATATAATATATTGTAAAATGGTACTTACCTGTCACATGTGCACTATCCTCTACTGGGGAGTGTGATGCAGATTCTGATAGAGGAATCTGAGCTGAAGTTTGCACCTGTGGTGAAGTCTGCTCTTCAGCTGAAGTCTGCCCAGGGGTTGAAGTCCGTCCTTGGGCTGAAGTCGAATCTAAATGAGTAGTAGCTCGATCCCTACTACCTCTCCCTCTCCCTCTAGTACCAGCCATATTTGATATTTAGTATTCTTGCATAAATATTAATTAATATAAGAACCTTATATAGACAATAAGAATTGAAGGAATTAACATTGTACTCAAAATTAGAAATATGAGACATTCAATCATATATAAGTCAGTAAAAGATTCAAGGTTTTACATGCATACCATTTAAATTCATACGCTAACATCACTATCACCATCAGACATTCTAGCGTCACTATCGCCATTGGAAAATATACCATCAATATCATCATCAAACATTACAACATTATTATCACCATCGGACATTATTGAATCTACATCAATTAAATCTTCATCCTCTATAGTTATGCCTCCCTGCCTGGTACGATTTATATCAACAATGTCTGATGGGATATCATTCCTATTCCAAGTAACCATATCATTATCTTCCTCTTGACATGCCTCTATAGATGTGGAATCTTCATTTGCAATATCATTCACTGGCATATTATAAAAACTACGAGGTTGTGTCTTTATAACCACAAACCAATTTGGATCTGTTATATCTTTCACATAGAATACTTGTTCCGCTTGAGATGCTAGTGCAAAAGGTTCATTAATAAAGCCTTTTTTATTGACGTTAACACTGATAAACCCATATTCATCTTTTTTGTACCCTCCAACGTGGGTAACATCCCACCAATCGCATTTGAATAAAACAACTTGGTATCCGCCAACATATTGCAGTTCAACAATATCAGTTAACCCACCGAAATAATCTATATCCTCAGGTAATTCATCTCCCTTTACTATAACCCCATTATTTTGAGTTTTCCTTCGACGCTCATAATGCCTTGTATGAAATCTAAACCCATTTACAATGTAACCCTTAAAACATTAAACTTCTCGACAAGGACCTCGGGATAACGATAACAATTGTTCACTTATATGGAGTGTGTTCTCTTTGTGCAACTGTGATATCTATTGGACATTAGGAAAAAAATATAATTCAGAAAGCTACAAAATAATAAAATCATAAAAATACTTAGAGCATGTTATTGTGACGGTAATACTATAACACTCACTCGATGTTCAAACCATTGTGGGAATTCTTTGTTGTGTCTTTTATCTACATCTTTGTTGCTGACATTTTGAAGCTCGTGTTTATGATCACTGCATGATGTAAAACCTAATTAATGATCTCGTAGGAAAAAAGAATATATGAACTAAAGATAACACAAGGAATATAAAATCATACTCCTCATGTGTCCAAACTTCTTCACATTTTTTCAGCACATACAACCTAGCTTGAGTCCACTCTTCAATACTGAGTTGGCGAGTAGTTGCAGTTCGTAAACCACGACCAGCTCGTCGAAAAATGGACAACCCCCCACTTGGATGAGCATCTCCAATGTCATCATTCCTCTCATTATGATTAAACTTTGTCTCTATGCCATGAAAGTACCGCGGGCAGAATGTAAGACATTCATCTGCAATGTACCCTTCGGCAATTGAGCCTTCTGAACAAGCTTTGTTACACATACGACTTCAACGTATGTAAATACCTATTTTCATACGAATTTATTATGATGAAAGTGTTAAGGAAAGAAATGTAATAAAAAGAAACATTACCTCTCTATGGGTTACATCCACCGATATTGCACTGGTCCAGCATCTTAGCTTGAGTGGCTAAGTGAATTAGCAGGTGCATCATAACGACAAAGAATGATGGTGGGAATATCCTTTCTAACTTACATAAGGTTATTGGGATTTGTTTTTCAAGTAGGTCTAGTTCTTTGACCCTTAATACTCTTAAACACAATGCCCTAAAATGCGAGCATAGTTCAATCAATGCATCACAAACATCCTTGGGCAATTGACCACGTATCGCAATTGGCAGTAACTGTTCAAAAAGAATGTGGCAGTCATGACTTTTTAATCCTAAAATTTTTAGTTCTTTGAGGTTCACACATCGAGAAATGTTTGATGAATATCCATCTGGAACTTTGACATCCTTTAAAGTTTTACAAAAATTTTGTTTCTCCTTCCTTGACATGGTGTAACATGCAGTGGGTATCTTATACTTATCTCCTACTTTAATTGGATGTAGTTCCTTCCTTATTCTCATGTCCTGGAGATCAAGACGGGCTTTTATATTGTCTTTTGTTTTCCCTTCCATATTCGTTATTGTACCAACAATAATGTCGCACACATTCTTTTCGGTATGCATTACAGCTAAATTATGTGGTAATGATAGGGTTTTATAGTACTTTAGTACATGAAAAAGGTCTTCTTCTTCCAATTATGCTTCAAGGTTGATTCCATACGTTGTCTCTTATTCCCATTCTTACCGAATGTCACTTGTTCAAAATCAGCTAATTGATCAACTATTTCATCCCCAGATAATTGTTTCGGTGGTGGTCGTAGTTCCTTTTCTCCATTAAAGGACTTCTTTTGATAACGCCACTTATGACCAGCTGGTAAGAAGCGACGATGATCCATATAACACCACTTTCCTCCATTCTTTAAATGATATGCACACGGATCGCAATTACAACAAGGACAAGAAAGTTCTCCTTTAGTGCTCCAACCTGACAACATAGCAAGAGCAGGATAATCATTGATGGTGCACAAAATGGCCGCACGCGTTTGAAAATTCTATTTTTTTGAAGCATCGTATGTCTCGATACCAACTTCCCATAATTCTTCTTACTCCTCTATCAACGGTTGTAGGTACACATCGATATCATTTCCTGGAGACTTAGGACCAGGGATAAGCATAGATAATATGAAATAGGGTTGTTTCATACACATCCATGGTGGCAAGTTGTAGTTAACAATAACGACCAGCCACGTACTATGAGGGCTTGTCATGTTCCCAAAAGGATTCATTCCATCAGTTGCCACTGGAAGTCTGACATTGCGAGGCTCTGAGGCAAATGCAGGGTGTATCTCATCAAAACTCTTCCAAGCTGGAGAATCTACTGGATGCCTCAACACCCCGTCATCAATACGCTCTTCATGATGCCATCTCATGCTAGCAGCTGTCTTTGTTGACATAAACAACCTTTGAAGTCTTGGTTTTAAAGGAAAGTAACGTCATGTCTTTTCTGGAATTTTTTTAACCTTCGCACTATCGATAATTAACTCATCCCTTGCACTTGAATGATCTACTTTCCATCTAGAAGCACCACAAATAGGGCATTGTTCTATCTTTGCGTTCTCCTTCCAAAACAAAATGCAGTCGTTTCTGCATGCATCAATCTTCTCGTATTTAAGTCCCAAGTCTCGAATGTTTTTTTTAGCTTCGTAATACGATTTTGGCAAAAATGCCATAGGAAATGCCTTTATCAACAACTTGAGCAACATGGTAAATGAATTGTTGCTCCATCCATTAAGGCACTTAATATGGAGTAATTGCACGATGAAAGATAATTTTGTGCACTTCTCGCATTCTGGGTAAAGCTTTTGACCTGCATCGCTCAACAATCTAAAAAAATCTCTCGCTTCCTCATTCGGCTCGTATTCTAATTCTTCATTGGCCCTAGAATCTATATTGGAAGGTCCACTAATATCCTGTAACATCTCAGTAATGCCATCTACTTCCTCTTCTGATTCATCATCCTCGGACATCGAATCATCATCCTCGAACATCAAATCATCATCCTCGGACATCGAATCATATTCCCCATGCATTACCCAATGGATATATGTTGGTGATATCCCATTGCAAATCAAACCAGCTCGCACGTGTTCTCGATCAAATTCTTGCTATTGTTGCAAAAGATACATGGACAATAAATTAAACCGTCATTTTCCTTCACTCCCTTTCTCTTATCTCTTTTTTCTTCTGCTCAAATGCATAATCAAGAAACTTATCAACTCCCTCTAAATACCCACGTAAATTCGTCTCACGAAGTTGCATCCAACTCTTATCCATTAACACTTAATTTTTTTAAGCAACAACACCTTCACAAATAAATCAAAGAATAACCAAGAAACCTTTATATCTATCGTGTAGTATTAATACAATTTCTGCAGTGAAATAATAAGAGAACACTAATACAATTTCTGAAAGCTCACCTTGATGAAGTTTCACAAAATAGATCTTCTTCTTCCTCTCAAGCTTAGTTCTACCCCTATCAAAACCCAAACATATAGATCAAGTTGTATAAAGTAAATGAAGTTGTAGGTGATGAATGTAAATTAAATGGATATGTAAAAACATGTTTATTCATAACATCCACCTCCTTACCTCCATCATTATCTTCATCTTCTTCACATCCACCGTGGCCTCTTCACCACGTCTCCACCTACAATACCAAATGAAAGTGAAAAAGAATGAGAGAAAGTGAGAAGGAGAGAGATGAGAGAGTCAGAAAAAACATTCTTAGGTCATTCCTCCATATCATTTTCTTTCAGAAAAATGGGGCATCACCTAAAGAAAAATGCATGGATAAACGACAGTAAAGTGGCATCTACCCACCCTCAAATCCCCTCCTTACACCAGGCCCTGACCAAGAAATATCCCTAAAATTTATTAACACCCATTTTCATACAACTCTAAAAATCAGAAGAAAAAAAAAATGGACAACAAACCATAGCTTACCTGACGATCTTTTAGAGCAATAACTTCGTTTAGGTCCTCCTTCCTCTGTAACAATCAAAAGCCCCAATCTATTAAATTAGAGTAAGAATCCTAATTTAACTAGAAAAAAAAGGGACGAAAATACTCTAATCTGAAGCAATAAACCAATTTAATCTCTCTTCCAAACATGAAAGGACAGAAACCTTAATTTGTTTTAAGAAGAAAACAACTGATCATACCCTAATTGACTGAAACCCTTTTTTTTTTCTTGACCGAAACCCTAATTTTTTCTACATGGCTGCTGCTTACGCCTTGCTAATTTGTTTTGGTCAGTAAGTAGTAAACTAATTTAATCTCTCTTCCAAACATACGAGAAATTATTTTTTGATCGGACAAGATAGAGAGAAACTGAAATGATGTTCAGTTGTTAATAACAGGAAAAAAAATCGCTCCTTACCTGAGAGAGTTTGTCGATCTAGAGAGAAATGGAGAAAGACTTTTCTTTCGGAGGGAAGTGGAAGGTATTCATCGATATAGAGAGCAATGGAGAAAGACTTGAGAGAGTTCGTCGATGCAGAGAGAGAGTAAAGTGTTAGTCGACTGAAGAATGCAACTAACAGAACAAAAAAAATTGTAGAAGAAAGGGTGCAAATGGTGTGGGCTATTAGGCGCTAACTTTTTCCTCCAAATTGTTTGACTTTATTTGGGTTCCGATATATTCACCCAAATTATTTAGTCTTTGTGCACCATACTAATGTTGGGTGTAATACATCTTTTTAATTATACGTGATTAAAATGTTGAGTACACGCTACATATATGTCTAGCGGTACATTATTGCAACCCCCTCACATTAGTTGGCACCTTAGTATCCGAAACCTTGGTATAGGGGTGACGCTCTAACTCCAGAACCTCGCGCTCCCGCTCTGACGCTCCCGCTCTGAAGGTATTTTAGAACTAAGAACATTTTTTAATCGGCCGCTCCGACGCTCCCGCTCCGACCCGCGCTCTGGTTACTTAGGTTGGCACCCCCACCCCTACTATCAACATGACGTGGAGATCATCACCACAAATTCAATCATTGAATCGTTTTAGTATTGGTGTACAGGTATAAGTGTAGTGTAAAAATAAAAAGTATTAGGTGGGCCCACTTTGAGACCTCATGAGCTAATGGGATTTAAATGTAAAATGTATTCATCACAAAAAAAATTAAAAATTTTTTAAAAAATCCCTTGGATCAACTTCGTGTATCACTCACAACATATAAGTATAGTGTGAGTGTAAAAGTGGGGGTATTCGCCGGAGTGAGCCCACATAGAAATGACATATGCACTAATAAGATATCTGAATATAAAAAGACCCAAGTCGCATAAACTAGTAAATCTTAGGGTTCAATAATCTTAATTTGCATACTAGCATAGGGTTAATCTTAATCCTGACTCGTTATTGCAAGTATTTATACAAACACTATTTAAAATTAATGGCATTATCAATAATTTTTTAAAAAAAAACTAGATGACTTGATTGCCAGATCTAGAATGAGCTAATTTTTTGTAAGGATGTTCTCTTCACTATGTAGATTATCCTCACAAAAAATTAGTCGTTAGTAACATATATACGAGTCATCAATAATTATGGTAATGCTAAAAGGTGAGAAATATATCTAATTTAAAAAAACCTAGAAGTCAAGTCAAACACCTTTGTATTTAAACAATTAAATAATTATCGGGGGCCACAAAAGTCGCCGCTAAAATATACTTTTAGTGGCGGAATTAAGATATGGCCGGTAAAACATCTCTAGTTTTAGCGGGGGCCAAAAACCCCCCGGTAGAATCTTCAATTTTAGTGGCGGCTAAAATAACCCCCGGTAAAAGTACCTTTAGTGGCGGTCAAAAAAAATGGCCGGTATATGTGAACATATACCGGTGGCTATTTTAGATCTGTCGAAAACATTTTGGCGCCAAACTTTCTCGCAAAATAAATCACTTCTTTACCGACCACATTTATAAAGCCGCCGGTAAAAATATAGAATTAGCGACGGGTTGATATATGGCTGCCGGTAAAAGTTTATATTAGCGATGGTTGGCTATATGGCCGGCGGTAAAAAATATATATTAGCGACGGCTTATGTATTGGCCGGTAAAAGTACTCTTTAGCGTCCATTTTACTGGCCGCCGGTAAAAACTTGGCCGCTAAAACCCAACTTTCTTGTAGTGAATGTGGTAGTTTGCGATTTTTAGATGCAAGTTTTTATGACATTAGCGTGTTATTACACACGTGCCCAAAGTGATTTTGAAAACATTACACATGTGTTATTCTTATCGCGTATGAAAGAAAATGACTCGTGCGTGTACAAGCTCGTGTACGTAGGATTTTCAAAAGTATATTTTCACATGTAGTTTCAACATATGCAAAAGGGATACGTGAGGAAAAATTCACGTATTCCCAAAAGTTTTGAAAAAGCATGACATGTGTGTACCACATCACACATGAAATGAGCATGACTTAATTCTAAATTTATCTAGAATTCCTAGTTTTCTTTATGAAATTCTAGTACTAGAATGCATGCAAGTGCTTTGTTGTTATGTAGAAATCATTTATTTTTCTTCTCTTTTGAAAATCATTAGAGATTAATCGTAAAGTGGGGTCCATTTCAGAATTAACCCAACTTGGTTAAGTAAGCAAGACCATCGACCTGGCTTGGACACAAATGTCGAGCTTAGGCACCCGTCCATGGTAGTCTCACTTAACAAGTTTAAGAGAATTCATAGACTAAACTCAAAATTAACAATTCAATTTAGCGCTAATGCATCCCTAATCTAAAGATAAACAAACCTGACCTAGATTTATCTTATTCTAGGAAAGGTTATCTTTTTTAACTATAAGGCTTTTAGGGTTTGGGAAAGAATGGGTTTGTTAAGTCCATAAGAGAAGAAATGGGTTGTAAAACCCTTTGGTTGGAATTAGGCCTTTGAGGCCTACCAAGATGAGTGAAGTGGAAGTGTATCCAACTTCATCGAAAAATGGGCTTTTAAAGCTCAATATTGACAATGGGTCTACGACCCAAACTTAAAATGTAAGGCCCATAATGCCCATTATGGACCTCATGTTCAAGGAATGAGAAAAGTGGAGTGTGAGCCCACTAAGGCTTATCTTAAAGCTTATAGAATATTTTATGATATTAAGGGCAAAAGTATTATTTCCCACCTATGGATTTTATTACTTTTCAACAAAACTCTATCCTAGCTTTTGCCCACGAAGCACAAACATCACTTTTTGACAATAAAGTATATGTAAAATGGCATTTTAGTAAACAAAAGTAGTTTTATGCAACAAATCATATATTATCATGATTAAAAAAGTCTATTTAAACAACTTTATATAGAAACCCACATGTTATGATGGATCAAAAAGGTGTACTTTTACACAAACTACTGTATTTTTATATCCCATTTATTCTAATGGATCAAAAAGTAGCTTTTTTATGCAAACACTTTATTTTTATATCCCGCTTATTCTTATAGATCAAAAAGTGTATTTATGTGAAAAAGTGAAGAACATCAAATATCCATACATTGTCGTAGAGCACTCATGGTATTTAAACCTCATGTTCTTACTAACATATTTTATAAACATGTTTTTTTATGAAAATTAGGTTTTAGTGATATAAGTGTCACTTTCATACAAATACAACACTACTTTATAACCTAAAACATGGTGATCATATTTTACCCACACTATGAAATAATATGAGCCATTTTTAGCACACAAAATAAGCATAATTTTTTTTACCTTGCATTTCAACAAGATGGCATGCATACAATGATAATATCTACATACTTTTAGTTATATGTAGATAATATATGTAGTAAATCTTATGAAAACCACATAAATGTAAAAATGGAATTTACACCATTAACTAATGAACTGAGATATTATCACTAGGAAATGAATTAACCAACACCAAGACATGCTTTGAGAGAAAAAAATTTCATTATATGAACCCAAGCTCTACATGATTACAAAAAAAAGTTTAAGTTAGCAGTAATATCTAGCTTTAACCCATACTCTAAAGGTAGCAAGAGATCCCACTTTGAGGCTTAACTCCATTTGAGGTTTCTTACTTTAAGCCCTTTCCTAGGTGGATTTCTAATGTAAAAATGGAGTGAACACTACTTTCTCTCACTAGAAAATAAGCTAGAAATAAGAATTGAAAGTGTCTGGAAGTTTTGGAAAACAAAGAAGAAAACCTAAGAAGAACTCTCTTGAAATTCGTGCAATATTTTTCGCCCAAAAATATTGTGTTCCTTCCACTTAAGGAAGCTCTCTATTTATAGAAAGTTGGGTGAATGAGGGCAGATTACATCCCTTGGATCAAATTGTTCGGATGGTAATCATTCATCCTTATCCACAGAGAACAAAAGAGAGAAAAAATGCTTTGAACGGCTAGGGCGTATGTAGCCGTTAAGGGCACGCGCCTGCCGAAATACGCCAACGTTTTAGGGCCTATAGCCGTTTGGGGCTGATGGCTAGAGGGTATGTAGCCGTTGAAGTCCCAAACGGCCAGGGGAGAGGAGAGAAAATGGGGAACAGCTAGGGCACCTAGCCGTTAGGAGCCCAATGGTGAGGGAAAAGTGAAATGCCTTGAGCACCTAGCCGTTAGGTGTTTTTAGGAAAAAAAATGGGGGTAGGTACTGTTGACCCACTCCCTTAGCGTCTCTAGAATTCCAGGTGGGTATTGCTGACCCACTTGAAATTATTTTCTTTTAAAAAACCTACTACTTTCCATGACTCCCACGTGCAAAAGTTGGTGGGTGATTTGTTTTGAATAAAGGTTGGTGGGTGATCTTAACCTACTCTAAAAGCTTTAAAAAAAATTGTTCCCTGATTCTGGTGGTGGGTATTGCTACCCACTCACTTTTGGGTTTCATTGAAAATGTATATTAATCATTTTGCAAATGTGCGAGGGACACCCATTTTGGGTGGGTTTATTGATGTTTCAATGCCATTCTTGGGTTAATTCTCCGAAAGTTAAAAAAATGACATTTTAACCCCATTCTTGGGTTGAATTTTTTGAAAGTATGTTTCAAACCCATTATTGGGTTTATTTAGAAAATTCCAGTTGAACCCAACTTTGGGTTGATTTTGAAAAGTGTGATGTGGACCCATTTTTGGGTTAGTTCTAGGGTGCAAAATTTTGGTGTTTATAGATACCCTCTTTGACAGAGGTTGCCTGCTACAGAATGTCAAAGCCGATGACACCCAATTTTGCGCCCCGCAAAACGATTATTCTGAATGTTAAAGTAGTGATTCTTTTGAAAACAGATGCAGATTTTTAAATCCGTTTTGCTGAGTTATCCATTTTTGTTTTTGGAGCCTCACCGAGATCTTTCATCTTCGGAAGTGTGGACCGAAGCTTCTGTACTGCTGCTACTTTTGTTCCTATTTTACATTATTTATAAACATCTTAGTTCTTCTTGTATTGGTGGAATGAAGTTTTCCCTCTTATCTGGGTTTGCGTTACTCATCGAAGATATTTTTCCTTGCCCACGCACTTTATGTGGGAAAGGTAAATAATAGCGTACTTTTCCAAAGTACATTGTGATTTGTCATAAAGACATATTTTAAAGTACCTTTTTGTGTACTTTTTTGGGAAAGAAGAATAACTTTTCCTTTTCCCTTCTCCCGTGAATATGTGAAGATGTCATTATCAACCTGTACTTTCGTCTTTTTCTCACTTTTATTTCTTTTGTAGAGGAATAGCATCCACTCCTTTTTTGCTTTTAATAGAAGCTAGTCTTCTATCTTCAACTATAAATTCCCTCTGTTGTAGGTTCTTTCAAATTCGTCCTGCTTCTTCTTAAGTTTTTTTTCTTAGCTTACTCTTTCTCAACTTGTAACTAGTCATGGCTAATGTCAGCAGTTAGATCGAGCAAATGGGAGATCTCTTCCGCTTTGGGTTTTGTGATTTATGCCCAACTCTAAAGGAGTTCGAAAAAATTTTAGGAGTCGACCTCTCCGACAACCTGATCATTTCTCCTCCTGACAGTGTGTTCCATAGGAACTTATTGAACTTTACTTGCTAGTTCTTCGTTAATGTATTGGATCGGTTCTTCACTCCCCATAGTCTATACTTAGAGAATATTGCACAGTCATTTCGGCATTGTCTAGATTCGGGTGTTAGGGGGTGTGCTTTTTCCATCTGTGTTGCTATATTTATCTTTTTCCAGCAAAATGGTCGCTATTGCTCCCCTCTCGTCATTTTTTTTCTCCTTCAAACACACGATGGAGACTGCATCGCTCCCACCATTCTCGGGGAAATGTTTGACTGCTTCGACTTCAACCCTGATCCTCGTGCCATAACTGGAAGTCCTTATATTTTTCAGGTAAGCTACCATCCCTTGCTTTTTTCTCCATTTTTAAGAATCTGATTCCCATTGTTTGGTCAGGATTTTGCAGATATGGCTTGCAGAACATTTAAAAATGGTTGAATTTCCCAAGGGCCGAGAGTATACCAACAACGTCGTGGACTCGTACATGCGACGCGATTATGACGAGCGTCTCCTTGGTGATACTACCGAATGGTTGTCAAAGCTTTCCACCAATGTCGTTCGGTGGTACATGACACATTGGCCTATGCACTTGCATTATACCCTTTTTCAGGGGCATTGCGTCGTTTCTATTATGTGTTTGCCAAGAAGGACCTTTTATTATCCCAAGTTGATTGTTCGACAGTTTGGGTTCTGCCAGGAGGTACCAGAATAAGGAACTCTGCTTTCAGTACGAATGGAACTCTGCCTTTTGGGCCAGCTTGTACGTGTGTTATCAGTACGAATGGAACTCTGCTTTCTAGATCCCAACATGAATTTTCATGTAATTACCCAACAAAAGTTGTTTTGTCTGAAGCTCAGGGTTAAAGGTGGACACCCAGGATTATTATTATTATTATTTTTATATATGCTCCATTTTTTAAAAAAAAATTATTTTTTTTGGAGAAATAAGTAACAACCAGGTGCGCCCTGCCATTTGTGGCTAACGACTAGGGTACTCTAACTATTTGTGCCAACGGCCAGGAGGCCCTAGCCATTCAGTGCTGACTGCTAGAGCACTCTAGCCGTTTCTGTTCAATCGATTTTTTTTTTTTTAGAAAAATAGCAAAACAAAAATCTTTTTTTTTTTAAAAAAAAGAAGGAGACAGCATCAACTGGTGCCGTTAGGGCTCTTTTGTTTTTTTAAAAAAAAAAAGTTCTCCACTTCCGAATAAGGAAAGTGGTCAAAAGAAGAGGAGAGTAGGAGAAAAAATCGACAGATTCCGCTCCTCCACTCTCTTCTTCTTCTTTATCTATTAGAGAGAGAAAATGAAACTCCCTCCAATAATGGCTAGCCCAAGCTTGGAATGAGTTGCTTTCTTCGCCAAACTTTAATCTTTTTGCGCCAAAACGTAGATCGGGCTTCGATTAAGGTACTGCTCTTTTCCCTTTCGAAATTTCAACTACGATGCCTAGGATGGGATTATTTTGGTTTATAACCATGGATGTTTATTTGTTTGGACTTGCTTCACTTTGTTTTCCTGCACTTGTAGAAACATTGGTAGTCCCACTTAGATCAGTTGTAAAAAAAAAAGATTTGTGTTGCAACCCCATTATTGGGCTGATCTTTGAAATTGATTTTTGAAAAACGCTATTTCAGTCCCATTATTGGACTGATTTTTAAAATTGATGATTCAACCCCATTGTTGGGTCAATTTTAAAAAATGCTATTTCAACTCTATTATTGGGCTGATTTTTGAAATTGATAATACAACCCAATTATTGGGTTGATTTTTGAAAAATGCTATTTCAACCCCATTATTGGGCTGATTTTTTAAATTGATGGTTCAACCCCATTGTTGGGTTGATTTTTGAAAAATGCTATTTCAGCCCCATTATTGGGCTGATTTTTGAAACTGATGATTCAACCCCATTGTTGGGTTTATTTTTAAAAAATTCTATTTCAGCCCATTATTGTGCGGATTTTTGAAATTGATGATTCAACCCCATTGTTGGGTTGATTTTTAAAAAATGCTATTTCAGCCCCATTATTATGCTGATTTTTTAAATTGATGATTCAACCCCATTGTTGGGTTGATTTTTATGAAATACCAGCGCAAAGAACTCTGNTTGAAAAATGCTATTTCAACCCCATTATTGGGCTGATTTTTTAAATTGATGGTTCAACCCCATTGTTGGGTTGATTTTTGAAAAATGCTATTTCAGCCCCATTATTGGGCTGATTTTTGAAACTGATGATTCAACCCCATTGTTGGGTTTATTTTTAAAAAATTCTATTTCAGCCCATTATTGTGCGGATTTTTGAAATTGATGATTCAACCCCATTGTTGGGTTGATTTTTAAAAAATGCTATTTAAGCCCCATTATTATGCTAATTTTTTAAATTGATGATTCAACCCCATTGTTGGGTTGATTTTTATGAAATACCAGCGCAAAGAACTCTGATGATACAGAATTTGTTACAACGACCCGATTTTGTGGGTGAGTCTAGATGTGTTAGGAAGTCTAATGATGATGAATTTCTCTTCGTCCCTACTTAATGTTGGCTACTTCTTTTGATGTACTTATTATGCTTACTCCCCAGGTATTCTCTTGAGGTGGTAGTTGGTAAGAGATGGATATGAAGGCGACCATGCTCGGCTTTATGACATATCCACCATGCTTGTCACGACCAATGATGGCTCGCCACCGTTGTTAAAGGCATTGGAGACCCATGCTCTCATTCAGCAGTTAATGAATCGCGAGGTAAACCATCTCCTTCTGACAGGCTTTTCTTCACTTCTTCCTTTTATCCAAAGGAGTTTAGAACTTTGTTGCAGGGGTGCTCCTTTTTGAGACTCAAGACAAGGGGGAACCTTAGTATATCATAAGGCAATGGTGGGGCCACATAAAAAACAACGTCCGTGCAAAAGATCATGTGGAGAGGGTGAAGCTTCACCATTGTCTTGGTTCCTTATCTTCTAATGATGATGTCGTAATTTATTGGGATTTGGCAGAAAGATGGAGGGACAATACCAACACCCTCCACTTTCCTGCCCGCTGAGCTGGGTTTTACTCCTTTCGATTTTACAGTTATTCATTGCACTCCCATTCCTTGGAAACCCGATTGCACTGTTGAGGAGGTTCAAGAGTTACATGGGCCGCATTTGACTCACGTGCTTTGGGAAAGCCTATAGTGTCCATCTTGGGAGCCTTGCTAATTCTTTTTTCGACCAGGTGGTGGGAGGTACTAACCGTGAGGTTGATTGCATGGCCCGAGCCTTTCTCGTCTACGTTTTGGGTAATTTATTTTAATCTTCTGCCAATAATAGACTTAATGTATGGTATCTGGCAGGCCTTTCTGCCCGCCGATCTGTAGGTAACTATGATTGGGGAAGCTGTTTCTTATCTTATCTACTTATTCACCTAACAAGAGTTACTAGGGAGAACTTCAAATCAGCTTGCGGTTTTTGGCCTGTGTTGACGGTACGTGTTATCTATACCTCCCCCTGGTTTTATTTTATGAAATATCATCACCCATTTTGTAATGCCCAGCCCTCACATTTTAAGTCTGCAGCCCATATTCAATGAGAACCGGGCATTTCCGTGGAACCATTAACAACCTATAGCTCTAGGGTGTACGCGTTACACCAAACTAACAAGAAGCTTGCACTCAAATTCAATACACAAGTAAAATAAAGCTGAAATAAACTTTATTAACTCAAAGATAAATTGTCATATGAACAAACGAATAAACGAATATTCTCAAAGATTAATGGACTAAACATGTGTCCAAACCAAACTAAACATAATTTAAAGAAAAGCTATTATCTTCACGGAAATCTAGTAAAACTCCGAGGACTTATTCTTCACATATGAATGCCTCCGCTACTAAGTATTCGCCTAATGACCTGGACCTGAAAAGATTAATGGTGCTAGGTCAAAATCTAGCCAACAAGTTCACTAGTTCCCTTGGCTTAGATTTAAGATAACCATGAGTTTTATGAGAGTATATTAACAATATAGCATAAGATATGACAACATAACAGATTAAACAAATTTAAAGAGATGCATAAAAAGACGGTTGTTGTGTTTTATGTTCTTTCGTTAAGATTAGGTTCTCGTAATAATTGGTATACTCTAGTTACTATCCACGTTTCACCCGTCCCTATAGCTCACTAGAGACACTGGTCGTGCGCCACGTGAATCCGATGAACCACCTCGAAATCCATCCCCCAAATATTAGTAAACCTATCGGCGTTACTTACGTGTCAAGTGATTCCGTAGACCTCACTTAGCGATTCCGTAGACCTCGCTTGGAGAGGACCAGGCTTATACAGGACCTAAACTATATTTGCACACAAGCAAAACAAGTTGTTTAAGCACACATCAAGCTTATGGAGGTTTCTTACATATTTTATGTGTCCACATGCGTTCATCATCATAAAAGTAGTTCACAAATAGTTTAATTATACATTCCATGCTTTCTAAACATATAAATAAACCGTATCTTACATGTCATATGTCATGACATTCATTAACCAAAAGCTTACCACCACAAGGCTCCAAAACAACCTGTTTTAGGATTGACAGTCAGTTGGTATCGATACCCCCTCTGTGGGTATCGATACTAACTACCCAGTTAACATTAGTTACAGCTGCTATCGATACCCTATTTGTGGGTATCGATACCAACTTTGCCTTATGCATCAGATGAGGTCGGTATCGATACTCACCAGTGTGGGTATCGATACCAGCCCCATCTGTTGCTAGAGGATGAGCAGGTATCGATACCCTCTGAGTGGGTATCGATTCCCTCTGGGTATCTTCGTGATTTTGGGTATTGTACATGATCAAACTCTGTGGAAACTTGATTTTCACCTCTGTAAACATTAAGGATTCATATATTCATAACATATACATAGCTTTCATGCATTCTAACTATTAAAAACATGCACACCTCATACGTTTAGGGATTTTATGCACTTTTTCTTATGATTTGCATGCAACAACATATATATACAACATACTAACTAGGTTTTCATGCATTCAATCATTAAGGAAGCATAACAATGACATGACATAAATAACCTAAATCTAAACCAAAAGAGCAAGTTACTACTTGCCTTAAAGCAAAATCTTCTCCCAACCGCGAGGAAGAAGAAGAGGAAGAAGAAGAATCCCTGCGCTTTCTCTCACGAATAGATCACTGCAATCTCTCCTTCAAGACGCTCTCACTTTCTCTCTCTCTGTCTCTCTCTCTCTCTCTTGCCCTAGCCAATTCACCCTCTTTCTATCTCTTCTTTCTACCAGCAGATTGGAACAAAACATAGAGGTTAAGGGTTAGTTTTTATATATAACTTATATAAGTCCCTAACCTTCTAAAATACTAACGGGGTGCCCTTATTAAAGGTGGCCTGCCCCTATCATTAGTAATTTCTAAAGAGAGGGTATTACAATCTAACCCCCTAAAAGAGGATTTCATCCTCGAAATCGCACATACCTCTTTAAAAAGATCCGGGTAACTCGCGCGCATCTCCTCTTCTCTCTCCCATGTGGCCTCACGTTCGTCATAGTGATGCCACTGCACCTTCACCCAAGGTATTAATCTTGACTTAAGCTTCTTCTCTTTGTAGTCAAGAATCCTATAAGGTTTCTCTACATAGGTTGCTTCTGGCTGCAACTCTAACTCGTGGAAATCGACTACTGCTGGGTGATCCTCATCTATGAGATGCTTCTGAAGCATAGACACATAGAAGACATCATGAACTCCTGCCAGCTGGTCTGGTAAAGCTAACCAGTAAGCCATTTTCCCCACTCCCTCTAGGATAGGAAAAGGTCCGACGAAACGCGGCGTTAACTTCCCTTTCTTGCCGAACCGAAGAACACCCTTCATCGGTGATACCTTTAGTAGCACTTGACCACCTACCTCAAACTCAAGTTCCATAAGCCTCTGATCAGCGTAACTTTTTTTGACGACTTTGAGCTGCTCGCATATGCTCTCTGATTAGGGCTATTTTCTCTATAGTATGTTCTACTGTTTTCGATCTTGGAAGTTTTGACTCTCCGACTTCTGCCCAACATACTGGAGTTCTATAAGGTCTGCCATACAATGCTTCAAACGGTGCCATTCCTATACTAGTTTGGTAACTGTTGTTATAGGTAAACCCAACAAGTGGTAATAAATCTTCCCAATTACCCTTGAAGTCTAAAACTACACAATGGAGTATGTCCTCCAGCACTTGGTTAACTCTCTCTGTCTGCCCATCCGTTTATGGATGAAAATCCGTGCTAAAGTTAAGTTGTGTTCCCATAGCTTCTTGAAAATCTCTCTAATACTTTGAGGTAAACGAAGTATCCCGATCTGACACCACTAAAACTAGAACTCCATGATATCGAACTATCTCCTTTACATATAAAGAAGCTAACTGCTCTGCAGTGTATGTCTTCTTGACTGGCACAAAGTGTGTGCACTTGGTCAATCTGTCCACGATCACCCAAATGGAGTCATTTCCCTTCCTAATCTTGGGTAATCCGTCGATGACATCCATAGATATATTCTCCCACTTCCAATCGGGTAAATCTAAGAACTGCAAAGTACCTGCTGGTTTCCGATGTTCTACCTTTACTTGCTGACAAGTAAAGCATGTACGAACAAACTTGGCAATGCTACGCTTCATTCCTATCCACCATAAATGTCGTTTGAGGTCCCGTTACATCTTGTTCTCTCCTGGATGTATAGTGTACTTACTACGGTGTGCCTCGTTCAAGATGTTCCTCCTCAGCTCAGATTTCTCTGGAACACACAAGTGACCTTTGAACCTCAAGCCACCATCATCCCCTACAGTCATGTCCGTGATTTCTCCTTGTTGAATACCTGCAACTTTGTCATGGCACCATTAATCGTTTCCTTACTCATTGATAATTTGACTTATCTGAGTAGGTCGAATGACCACACTACCCAACAGCAGCTGTATCTGCTCGCGGGTTGCCGAATCGAAGTCGTACTCCGAAGCTAGTTCCAACAGTCGCCACTGCTGGACCATTATAGTCGCCACTATGCCCCTAGGCTGCCTACTAAGACTGAAAGTCATAATCCTTCAGTAGTTCCAACCATCTACACTGTCTCATGTTCAGTTCCTTTTGTGAAAACAAGTATTTGAGACTCTTGTGATTCGAAAAGAGCACAAACCTTTCACCTATCAAGTAGTGTCTCCAAATCTTGAGTGCAAACACTACAGCTGCTAACTCAAGGTCATAAGTCAGATAGTTGTGCTCATGTATCCTCAACTGTCTCAAAGCATAAGCAACCACTCGGTTGTTCTGCATCAAAACACATCTCAGTCTTTGATGCAACGCATCGGTAAATACCACAAGTCCGGTTCCACTTTCTGGTATGATCAAAACTAAGGTTGTCGTCAACTTTACCTTAAGCTCTTGAAAAACTTGCTTACACTTGTCATCCCACATGAATGGAATGTCCTTCTTAGTGAGACTAGACAGAGGACCTGCTATCCATGAAAATCCTTCGATGAACCGCCTATAGTACCCAGCCAAACCTAGGAAGCTTCGAACTTCTGTCACAGCAGTGGGTTGGCGACACTCCAGTACAGGCTGAACTTTGGAGGGATCCACCGTCACCCCTGCTCTTGACACTACGTGTCCTAAGAATTTCACCTCTTGTTGCCAAAATTCATATTTCTTGAATTTAGCATACAAATGGTGCTCTCGTAGAGTCCGAAGCACTCTACGCAAATGAATCTCGTGGTCTTCTCGTGTCTTGGAGTAAATTAGAATGTCATCAATGAAGACAAACACGAACTGATCCAAGAAGTCGCTGAAAACCAGATTCATTAGAACCATAAACACTGCTGGTGCATTGGTAAGTCCAAACGGCATTACCAATAACTCGTAAGACCCATATCTTGTCAGAAATGTTATCTTGGGAATGTCCTGTTCTCGGACTCTAAGCAGGTGATAACCTGACCTTAAGTCTATCTTAGAGAACCATTGTGCTCCCTTAAGTTGGTCAAACAGATCATCTATCCTAGGCAAAGGATACTTATTCCTTACCGTAACCTTGTTTAGTTCCCGGTAGTCAATATATAGTCTCATAGACCCATCTTTCTTTTTAACAAAAAGAACTGGTGCACCCCAAGTTAACGAACTACAACGTATGAAACCCTGAGCCAAAAGCTAGTATATCTGATTTTTTAACTTTTTCATCTCTATTGGAGCCATCAGATAAGGTGTCTTAGCAATAAGTTTTGTGCCCAGAACCAACTCCAAGCAGAAATCTATCTCTCTATGAGGTGGTAACCCTGGGACCTCTCCAAATACATCCCGGTATTTGCGCACCACAAGATTCGATTCAAGCCATCTACCTTCAATCGGATGCTCCAACGTATCCACAAAGCACAGGTGTGTCCTATCAAGACCACATCCTTGCGACAACGATAATACATATGTCGTTTCCTCTTGTATGGAAAATGTTACCGTTTTCGCGTAACAATCCAACTTTGCATTGTATGCAGCAACCCAATCCATACCTAGTATCACATCAAATCCCTCTAGACCTAACACAAAAAGATCTGAGGCGAAGTCTAGTTTTCCCAAACTAATAACACAACCCTTGCAAACTAGTTCTACTGGTACTGTCCTTCCCATAGGTGACATAACAGAGAAAGGGTATTCATATTTTTCTGGCCTAAGTGTTAAGGTATCCAAGAATATTCGTGATATGAAAGAATGAGAAGCTCCAGAATCAAAAAGGATTTGGCCAGGCCGAGTGTGAATTAGGAACGTACCTTCCACTATTCCCTCTGGCGCTCTCGCATCCCTAGGTACTAAAGTATAGACTCTACCCTGAGGCTTTCTTTGTTGTTGTCCCTACTACTGTCTCTCTTGATTAGGCGCTGGTTGTAGTCGAGCTTGACCCTGTTCGTTCTGCCTCGGCTGTTGATTCTGCCTAACCCCTTGTGCCCCATTGCCAAGTGGGCAATCAGTTGCTCCATGGCCTACCTCTCCACAAGCATAGCAAGGGCCTCTAATTGGTCGTTTATTGCCCACTTCAACTCTCAGTGCTTCGGCCTGTGCAGGAACTACCGCATCGGTGTTCTTCTCTTCAATTTTCTGTCTCTTTCAGTTACCCCGGTTGTCACGATTCCTGCCTTGCTGTCCTTGACTGTTCCTCTGATCTCGTTTATCGGCTGACTTGGTCCCAACTTTCTCACTCCTCTTCTGGTGTGCCTCTTGGATTTTCTAATCATGAAGTTGTGCACACTCCATAACTTTTGCAAAAGTATCAAAGCTGGGCTGTCCAATAATCTTATGGGTCCTATGAAATCCAAGAGTATTGGTGGAAAGCGATACATCTTAGTCATGGTTGATGATTTTTCTATATATACTTATATTGTTTTTCTTAGAAAAAAATCTAATACTTACGATGAATTTTTTATTATATGCCAGCGAATTCAAAATGAGCGGGATTTCAAGATCAAACGGATAAGAAGTGACTGCGGTACAGAATTCAAGGACTCAAAAGTTGAAGATTTTTGTGACAAAAATGTCATAAAGCATGAGTTTTCAGCACCCATAACTCCTCAACAAAATGGGGTTGCTAAAAGAAAGAATCGTGTGATTCAAGAAATGGCTAAAGTGCTTCTGCATAGCAAAAGTCTAGCACAAAGGTTTTGGGGTGACGCTGTTTTTACTACATACTACTTAGTTAGCAGAGTCTATCTAAGACCCAAAACTCTCAATACCCCATATGAACTTTGGTCTGGTAAGAAACCAAATTTAAGTTACCTTCGTGTTTTTAGGAGTCCATGCTATATCCTTAGGGATGGAGAAAATGCTGGAAAATTAGACCCCAAAAGTGATGAAGGAATCTTCATTGGGTATACTTTGGATAGTCGAGCTTTTCGTGTCTACAACAAAAGGACCAAAACTATCATGGAATCCATTAATGTTGTTATTGATGATTCTAACATCTCTTCCTCTTCAGATGAAGCTGAAGAAGACAATCTTATTGAAGGTAAAACTGTGAAAACTGAACTTGATTCAGATAATGATGATGATGCATCTACCTCCCAAGAGTCGGATGAAAAATAGGATACTTCACATGACCTGCCTACAAATGGTCAAGTTATTGAACCTGGAAATCCTCCTCAAGACCATCCAACCACATGGGCTCAATGACTACACAATCCCAATGAAATTATTAGAGAGATTGAAACTGGTGTTCAAACACGAAGACAAGTTCGAAACATTGTAAATCATGTATGTTATGTTTCCATATATGAACCTACAAATGTGGTTGATGCTTTGCAGGATGAAAATTGGATACAAGTAATGCAAGATGAGCTTGGCCAATTCACAAGACAAGAAGTGTGGAGTCTTGTACCTAGTTCAAAGAATACCAATGTTATTGGTACCAAATGGATCTTCAAGAACAAATCTAATAAATTTGGAACTATTGTAAGAAATAAGGCTAGACTTGTTGGACAAGGGTATTCTCAAATTGAAGGTATAGACTTTGATGAAACCTTTGCTCCGGTCGTAAGACTATAGTCCATAAGGTTGCTTTTGGTGGTTGCTTGCCATTTAAAATTTAAACTTTTTCAAATGGATGTCAAAATAGCCTTTCTAAATGGCATCCTATAAGAAGAAGTGTTTGTTGAACAACCTAAAGGATTTGAAGATCCCATCAATCCTAATCATATCTACCGATTGAAGAAAGCCCTTTATACCAAAAGAGCAAGTTACTACTTGCCTCAAAGCAAAACCTTCTCCCAACCGCGAAGAAGAAGAAGAGGAAGAAGAAGAATCCCTACGTTTTCTCACACGAACAGATCACTGTAATCTCTCCTTCAAGAAGCTCTCACTTTCTCTCTCTCTCTCTCTCTCTCTCTCTTGCCTTAGCCAATTCACCCTCTCTCTCTCTTCTCTCTACCAGTCGATTGGAACAAAACATAGAGGTTAAGGGTTAGTGTTTATATATAACTTATATAAGTCCCTAACCTTCTAAAATACTAACGGGGTGCTCTTATTATAGGTAGCCTGCCCCCCATCATTAGTAATTTCTAAAGAGAGGGTATTACACATTTTTTATGAACTTGCTTATTCTTCCAGGTTTGGAATTACGAGTACTTTATTGCTCGCGCACCCCTTCGACCACTCTCGACTCGTAATCCTTTCGTTCCAAGGATCACACTTTGGTACGAAGAGGTTCACAACCGGCCTGGGCCGAAGGACCAGCGTCTTAACGAGTATCGGCAATCACTAGAGTGCATTACTTTGGATTCGGTAAGCAAACTTCTTATTGTTCGTTTCTGAGTTTTACCTCTCTCTTCAATTTGGATACATCACTTTTTCCCTTTTGGCAAATCCGTAATGTCCCCAGGAGCCTTCTGAATTCTGGATTCCACCCCGACCTGGCTAGGCACGCCCCATTTCTGTGATCTGTTTTCTTCTAAGACCTAAATTATTATATTTGGCATCTTGGTAATAGGTTTACTCAGCAACTCGGCTTTGTTAGCAAAGTTCCTTAATTTTTTCCTCCAATAGTCACGGGATATTCGTGCCTTCTAACACATGAGATGGAGGAAGTGGCCAGTAAAGATAATTTTTCTCTGGAGGACAAAAATCGAGAGGAAGTAAACTACCCGACTTATTGGGCCACGACTTCTTTAGGCCCAATTCTTCCTGCCGACCCTGGTGAGGATGCAGCGGAGAATGATTCTCCACCTCAATCGTTAGTGAGTTATTTTTGAATCATTCTATTCAGTTTATCTTGATACTCTCTTAATTCCCTCTTATTGTCAAGGCAGCCACCGAAGCCTCAAGAAGAGGTCCCCCCTAACGCAGACTTAGAGGTATTTAACATGGCATACTTCCTCCCTGGAGTATCAATATGCCCTAGTCTGGTCAACGCGGTCCTCAGGAAATTCCTCGGCCTGAAGATAATTAGACTATGGGACTTCCATTACGCCCAGAATTCCTTTAAGTGATTAACTTTTTATCATTGAGTTATAGTTGTAGGGCATTTCTAATTGCATCCTTGTTTTCATGCAGTCTGTTCGGGGCCCTTTTCTGAGCTCCTTAAGATGGTATACGGACTTCGCTTGCTTGTGCATGATCTTGCCGTAGGCCTTCGTGACACAGCAATACAAAAGAACAGACTTCGTGGAGACCTTTAGCGGGTGACGGGAGAGAATTCCATCTTGAGATAAGAATCTTCCTTTTTGTAAGGGGAGAATGCTCGTCTCAAGGAGAGGGTGAGAAAACTCGAGGCTAAGGTGGCTCGTTTGAGAGGCGAAGGAGGTGATGGTGGTTTTTCTTCGCGTAGTGGCTAGTTTTTGTCCCTTTGGTTACTTTATTGTATTTTGTATTTATAAGTTCCTGCATAGGACAAAACTACGGAAACGCATTTGTTTAACAGTATGCATAACATATTCTTAGTATCCTATATTTCCTCACCAGCTCCCATATGATAATGTGTTTTTGAAAAACAAAAACTTTTCCTTTTGAAAGAAGAAAATTCTTTTCTTTAAACGACGCTTGTTTCTTAGAGTTTTTCGCCTCAGGCACCTAAACCAATGTTGTACGGAGCATGGGTATAATATCCTATTCTTATCATTATCGGCCTTCCACAAAACAAGGTTTTTGAAAACAAAACCAATTTTCTTTTGGAAATTCCTTTTGAAAACAGAAGTAGTCGATTTGCCTCTCCTTCTTCTAGGAGGACCTGCTCACTTGGATAAAGCTGACCTTACTCCGCCCTTTGGCAAGGGAGAAACCCTAGTATCTCTACTGTCCGAACCAAGTGCCAGTCTTACCATCACACTATCTTTATGCTCATCTTGTAGCTCAAACTTTATATCATTTCGAGCCCGACAAATGCTGATCAAATTATCTCAAGTCTTCATTTTTAAGCCTACGGATTCTATTTTTGAATTTTTCAACTTCTCCATTTTTTGAAGATCCTCCACCCCTCTTTCTTGCTGGAGGCTTATACTGCTCGTAGGGTCCCAAGGGGTCTTCTTAGGTTGTATTATGGCTTAGGATAAGCTAGAAAAAAAAAAAAAGAATTGAAGGTTCAAACTTTTGATGGGTATTTCGAACTACCCTACTTCTCAGGATGGATAAAAAAACCTTTTATTGCTTGGATTTTTCTTTTTTTCGATTTTTTGGAATTTTATGATTTTTAATTTTTTTAGAAATTTTGGATTTTTGATATTTTTTGGAATTTTTCGATTTTCAATTTTTTTGGAATTTTGGATACATGCCCCTAGCTAGGTAAGGCTTTGCTTTTCTCCTCCTAGAAGAGGGTTCAGGGTTATTTTTCAATGTACAAAGGAAAGGCTACATGCTCGAACTCATCTTCTAAAGGTTTATTTTGAGTAGTTGCAGTGGGTTATTTCTGGGATTTCTTTTGTCAGCCAACAAAAAATTGCCCCTTGCTCTGAACCTCTATTGGCTCCAGATGCCCCTAGTTCGAGAGTTATGTGGATTCACTCATGCGTAGTACCTCTTGAGTTGATCAGCGTTTGCTGTGATGACCTGTCCCATCGAGGTCTATGAGCTATACCACCATGCCTGAAAGGATTTTCTTGATGATGAAAGTTCCTTCCTACCAGTTAGGTTTGAACTTTCTCTAGAATCAGAGTGTTGAGCTGGTTTGATTTCTTTGAGCACTAGATTACCCTCTTAGAGTTAATGTACGTGGACCCTTTTGTTAAAATTTTATGTCATCCTTTGCTGATAAACCTGTGAGTGACAAGCTGCTTTGACCCTCTTTTCGTCGATTAGGTTCAGTTCATCGACTCTTGCCTAGATCCATTCTATCTCATTTTAAGCATCCTCTTTCAATATTCTGAAAGTTGGTATGTCCACCTTGATTGGTAGCATAGCTTCCGTACCATATACCAGAGAGAAAGGAGTTACCCATGTGGGTGTTCGTAATGATTTAATATATGCCCAGAAGGCAAATAGAAACTTCTCACTCTAATCTTTATAGGTCGCAGTCATCTTTTTGAGAATTCTAACCAGCATTTTACTTGCTGCTTCTACTGCCCCATTTGTCTGTACCCTATGAGGTGACGAATTGTGGTGCTGAATATTGTATTTGGCAAATAATTGGCTGACTCTCGCCCTAAAAAAGTTGGACCCATTATTAGTGATTATCTTGTGAGGCACACCATATCGTGTTATGATGTGATTTTGGATGAACCTCACCGTTGGTCCTATTTTGATGCTCTTGCAGGAGAAAGCTTCGACCCACTTGACGTAGTAATCGATTGCTACAGTGATAAAAACATGGCCATTAGATGAGGAGGGTCTTATTTTCCCAATCAAATCTATTCCCCAGGTTAAAAAGGGTCAAGGTGATGATAGGGTGTTTAACTGAGATGGAGGCGTATGTATGAGGTTTGCATGGGTGTTCACCACGCTGCGCCAATAATAGCCATATCCAAGGGTCTTTTTCGCTAGCATTTGACCGTTCAAGCGTGACCCACATACCCTTGCGTGAACACTCTTCATGATTTCTTTTGCTTCATTGTGGTTCACCCATCGTAGGAAAGTACAATCCAGTGACTTTTGGAAAAGTATTCTTCCAAACACTATGTATTGTATAGCTGATGCCCTGATGGCTCTCTGCCCCTTATTGGTGGCATCCTCAGGGTATTTTTTATTCTCTAGATACTCCCTCATGACATAGAAGCATTGCTCGAACCCAGCCTCTTCTTTTTTTTGTTGTAACTGATAGCAGAATGCCGCTTGATCTCTTCGAATTACTTCTATGGGTCGAACGGTGGCACCTCTGGGTACTGGCAACCAAGAGGATAACACTGCTAGAGCGTTTGCGCACTGGTTTTTATTGCGATATACATGATGGGACTCGATTTGGTCAAACTTTTTAGCGAGCATTTTAAGGAAAAAGTGGTATCGAATCAAATCTTCACTTTTTAGCTTTAACTCTCCCTAAACATGCTTTATAATCAGAAGTGAGTCATTGTATACCACAATCTTCCGAAAAAAAATTACCAGTGCTGCTCTGAGTCCTGCTATACAAGCTTCATATTAAGCGCCATTATTGGTGCATTTGAAATTCAACATGATGGCAATGGGCGTTATAACACCGTCTGGTGATATTATAATTGCACCTACTCCCTGACCTAGACTATTGTTGCCTCCCTCGAAGAACATTTGCCAAGGCTCCTCATCTTCTTGTTTGGCCGGGAGAATGTGCTCGTCAGGGAAATTCATATTTACTAATCTGGTATCCATAAGTGGATGAGCTGCAAGATGATCTGCCAGTGCTCTGCCTTTGACCAACTTTTGGGTCATGTATGTGATGTCAAACTCGGACAACAATAATTTCCATCTCGCTGTTCTTATTGACAACGCGAGCTTCTTAAACAAGTATTTGATGGGATCTATTCTTGAAAGTAGCTGTATTAGATAGGATAACATGTAATGCCTACAGGTCTTTTCTAGAGCTGAATACCTTGTTCCATACCCTGATAATGTTTTACTAATGTAGTAGATGGCCATCTCTTTTTCATTTTTTTCATTATATTGGCCCAAAACTGCCCCCATTGAAGTGTCAGTTGTTGTGATGTATAGGATCAAAGGTTTTTCGGGAGTCTGAGGGACCAGAATTGTTAGACTCAACAAATATTTCTTAATCTTATCCAATGCTTCCTAGCAATCACTGTTCCAAACCTTCGATGTATCCTTTTTCAACAGCTTGAAGATTGGTTCACAAATTGGTGTGAGCTAAGCGATGAACCTACTGACATATTGTATCCTTCCTAGGAAGCCTTTGATTTCCTTCTTATTTTGAGTCAGTGAAATTTCAGTTATAGCCTTTACCTTTGCTGGGTCCACCTCTATTCTTCGATGACTAACCATAAGTCCCAACAACTTCCCAGATTTTGAACCAAGCACACATTTATTTGGATTGAGCCTCGATTTTAATTTCCAGAGACCCCTAAAAACCTTAGTCAAGTCATAGACATGGTCTTCTCTTTTCTCGGACATCGCGATCGTGTCATCAACATAATGCTCCAATTCTACGTAGATCATGTCATAAAAAAGCGTGGTCATTGCCCTTTGATAGGTTGCCCCTACAATTTTAAGGCCAAATAGTATGACCCTATAATAGTAAACGCCCTAAGGAGTAATGAAGGAATTTTGCGTCATGTCTTCTTCTGCCATCCTGATCTGATTGTAGCCCGAGAATCCGTCTAAGAACGATAGTAACTTGTGTCCCGCAGCATTATCGATCAAGATATCTATGTGTGGCAAAGGAAAGTCGTCTTGCCTTGTTTAAGTTCCAGTAGTTGATACACATCCTGACCTTGCCATCTTTCTTTGGTACTGGCACGATGTTAGCTAGCCAGTCTATATACGTGATCGGAACCAAGAAGTTGGCATCCAGTTGCTTTGTAATTTCTTCCTTAATCTTCATAGTCCACTCAGGTCTCAACCTTCTCAATTTCTGTTTCACTGGCTTCGCATCAGGGTAGATCGGAAGTCGATGGACCACTATTTTTTAGTCTAAACCTAGCATGTCTTCATATGACTATGCGAAGATATCTTTGAATTCTTTCAGTAGATCGACTAGAGTCCTCTTCTAATCTAGAAGCAAAGTAATGCCAACCTTGACCATTTGAGACTGATGCTCCGATCCCAGGTTCACCAATTCAATTTCCTCTTCGCGGGTTGTGGCATCTCTTCATGCTGATCAACCATTTGACGAATCTCACCTGGTATTTCCTCCATGAAAAGGTCTCTTGAGCATCTTTAGACAATTCATCATCGCTACTAAAAAGGTCGAGTCCAAAAACTATTTCTTCAAAAGCATTTTTATTGGTATTTACAAAAAAAAATGGGTTACTTGTTTTTTAAATTTCTTTGTGATTTTTTTAAATTTCTGAATTTTTTTGGTTTTTTTAAAATAAAGGAAAACTTAAACCAGAAACAAAGTTGGATGGGGCTCAAGAACCTCCCTTCTCAGACGAGGGTGAAACTTCTTCCGCCCGGCTCAAGTTTTGGGGGCTCAACTGGCGTTACACCTGAAGTTTCTCTTGCAAAAGTATTAGTACTAAACATAACATCATTGACTGAATGGACTAAGAGGTGGGGTTGAAGGTCTGGTTTTCTAGAGATCATGCAAACCTAATTCATACCTACGAGGTTTCCTCGGCGGTTGGCATTTTGGAGAGAGAGTCAGTATTTATCAAGAGTATTGATCTCCAGCGTCAACATAATTTTCTTTTTTCAGTTCGGCTAAAGTGTTGCCCGATATTGCACGGTTGTCATTCTTTTCTGAATTGGTGCCAGAACTCCCAAGTACTCTACTTCCGTCCTCTGCTTTTTCAGAGAAAAAAACACATGCGCAGTATTCTTCCGCCATTGCCCATTTGGTTTTCGATGTTATATATTCTTCTGCAGTCATTTGCCTTCTACCCGAGGTAGCCATGTTCTCTAGGTCTGATTCCTCACTTTTTGATGTTGTGAAAATTTCACCCGTAGTGTTTTAAGTAGTAAGATTAACCCGGTTGGTGCTCCCGCTAACACTTCTCACAAGGGTAATAGGGTCCACTACTCTGCTTGAATCTTCATGGATAAAGTTCACGCTGCCTTCGTGGGTCGGCAATGGATTGGTATTGACGTTTGGATTAGCAGGACCTGCACCCCCTCCATTTGAATCTTTCCTACTTCTAGAAGGTCCTGAATAGCATGCCTCAAGCTCCAGCATTTATCTGTCAGGTGTCCTGGGTTGAAAAACTAATAAGAGATTTCAGAAGGGATATGTGGCTTGATGGGTGATTCCAAACCATCTCCACCAAGGTGTGGGATTCCTGCAGAAGATCGTACGATGTACGATGGAAGTGAAATCTAAGGATTTAATAAAAAAAAATGAACCATAAGTTCATTCTGAAATTCTCGGTAACGTTGATGCTATTTGTTTTTGGTTTTGTTGCTTATAGATTTATGTTATACATATTGTTATATGTTGTTTGTACTATGCAGGATGATTTATGAATCCCTACTGAGCGTTGGCTCACCCTGTTCGTTTCATCTTTCACAAATCAGTGAAAGGGATATGTTGGAACGCAAGTAGCGGCGTGTTTGAAAGGAAGATGACTGGGTATTCCATGATATATTATTTTAGTTTTATTTGCTTGAATACGGTTAAGGCTGTTACTTGGACAAGATGGGATAATTTTATGGTCGTTTTTATTAAATTTCAGTTTGGACAGTATGCTGGGTTTTCTGACCAGCAGTTAGTATTTAGATCATATCTGAAGTTTTATATGTTTGATTAAAATTTCATTTATACCTCTAGAATCGTCAGATCTAGAGGAGGTTGTATTAAAACTTCATGATTTTAGGATGTGTCTAAGTCATATTTTTCTATTTTATAAATCTAGTTATGCATACAGAAATCTGTCACTGTTTGCGCATATGTTGGGTTGTGCCTAATTTCTGGACGAATCCTTAGGTAAATGGACTTAGACCAAATCACAAAAGTTATGCTCTGAGTCTAGTTTCAAAGAGATTTAATAGAACCTGATTCTGATACACAAAATGCAAAGCATGAATTTTTAACTAAACGACCTGCAGGAGCAGTCAGTTGTTTGTATTCTAATAATCACGTTATTTTATGTATGTTTTTCTGTTTTAAAAATATTACCAAAATAATTGTGATTGTGGATATGTTTATGAACAAAACCTCGTAAGGCTCTCCTATTTTGGATGCGTAATGGATAGTGAGGTGTACTACAAGTCTAGAAAACCCTGCAGGCACAGTTGTTAATATGTAAACACTTGAGTTGCATTGACCCTAGGACCCTAGTCAGACCATATGACCTGCGGTGACCTAAGAACAGGTCTAACGCATGAGAAGCATTGACTTTAATGATGACCTAGATGTGGGCCCTGATTGGATTACTCGACTTAAACTCGAAGCCCTGTTTTGTTGGGCCTAATTTACCAAGCCTATGTCTGTTGGACCAAAACGTATTTCAAGACCCACCCAAATAACGTTTTAGGCTTTGGATATTTACACCCAAGCGGGGTGTAAGTACACACAAGGTACGGGATGTTACAGTTGGTATCAGAGCTTAGGCTTTAGATCTTTTCGGAACTTGTGGGGTCTACTTGATTGATGGTAAGGAGTATTTTTAAAAAAAATGTTTATGTCGATGATTTATTGGATTTCTTCGTAATGATAAAAGGTGTTTATCTTTGTATACATATACATATATGTATACATGTTAGTATGCATATTTAAAAAAATATATAATTACCCATATGAAGGATGGTTTATAATGACTTGACGGATGCTTTTAGCAAAATGCTTTAAAAAAATATATATATATTTGATGTGCATATACATGTTCTACCTTGAAGTTATGTTTGTTAAACTTTTGTTTTATAAGGGGAAAAGAGAAAACCTTTTAAGTCCAAGTAGCCTGCCTTATTTAAGTGATTGGTGTAAGGTTGTACAACCTTAACCAAGCAGTTTGTGAGTGTCGATATGAATCGACCTAGTAGATTAATAGAATCGATTTCTATTAAAGGAATGATACGTTGACTGTCGCAACATAAATTGTTTAGTGTGTACGAGGCTACATCTGGGGCCACATAGACAGAGACAAATCGAGATGAATTCAATAATTAGGAGCAATTGAATGAAGGTTTGCAAACCAGGATGAAAGCAATAGGAGCCTAACCAGGATAGGGTAGTGAATACCCTGGGAATGATTACCGACAACCTTTAAGGAGGTCGAGGTGAACGGAATCAATCACCACCTAAATTAGTGAGTGAGGATGAAAACAGACAAGTTAGTGCACTGAAAGGACTTCTGGGGTTTCAGTCGAAGAAATTTCAAGGGAACGAGAAACCAATGGGAGTAGAACATTGATGTGGATACAGAAGAAACTCGTAGCTGTTGGAGAAGCTGCGGAGCATTGGGTAAGACTTGCCACTAACCTGCTAGTTAAGGAAGTAGATCAATGCTGGGAAAAATCGACCACAACCACGATCTGGAGAATACGGCATGGACGGACCTTAAAGCATTATTTCTATAAAACTGTTTTCTTGAGAGTGCACGAGCGCAGGAAGGTGTGGAGTTCATTAAATTAACACAAGACGAGATGACTATAAGTCGGTACGTGAAGAAGTTTACTGAATTTCCATGATATGTACCACACGTGAGGACCACTGACTACTGGAAGCATGGAAGTTCCACGGATAGACAATGGGTCGACAAAAGACCAAAGCTTAGTCGAATCAGTACAGGCCACCTCAGTAGGGCCATCCACGGGTGCATGGACATGTCAAACATATGATACCATCGGAAGTGAAGGATGAGAACGATGTCGTGGAAAGTAAATTTTTAGTCTATAATTCTTGGGCTAAAGTATTATTTGATTAGGGTGTTACACACACTCATTTATGTCTACGTTTTGTGACCTCACTTGGGTTTGAACCCATATCTCGAGGTTATACCCTACACATTGTATCTTCTGTAGGAAGAATTGTTGCTTTAGAAAGTGTGTGTAGAGACTGCCCTACATATCTTGCTGATAATGAACTTTCAATAGATCTTACTTTAATAAACACAGTAGAATATTGCGTCATGCTCGATGTGGGTTGGTTGTCCTTCTAGTATGTCACTTTGGATTGTCTGAGAGGAAGGTTATCCTATTTTCACCGGAAAGACAAGGATGTCGGTCCGGGGAGATAGGAAAAAGAATATTGATTCATTACTACCGGGTGTAGTAAAACGTAAGTTCATTAATGAACATAGTGCTAAGAGTGAAGCTGTAAACCATCAAGAAGGAGATATTCCCATTGTACATGAGTATATGGATGTGTGCCCTGAGGAATTGCCTAGCTTACCTCCCCAGAGAGAGATAGAATTCGTAATCAATTTGCAACCAGGAACGAAGGAAATTTTTGTATTCCACTGTATGGCACCCCAAGAACTCAGAGAGTTGAAGAAGCAATTGTAAGAACTATGGCAACTCGAGTTCTTCCGGCCAAATGCATCACCGTAGGGGGCTCCAGTGTCGTTTGTACGAAAGAAAATTGGGTCAATGAGACTTATGCTTCGACTGTTGACAACTTAATAAGGTCAAGATCAAGAACAGATAGCCGCTTCCCAGGATAGACGACCTCTGTGATCAACTGGAGGGGGGCCGTTGTTTCTTTAAGATCAACTTGCAGTTTGGTTACTACGAACTTAAGATAAGGGAGAAAGATATCGAAAAAACGACTTGTGGGCACTTTGAATTTCTTATAGTGCCTTTCGGATAGATAAATGCACCAGCAACATTTATGGAATCGAAGAACCAGGTCTTTCGACCATATCTAGATCGTTTTGTCGTGGTATTCATGGATAATATCCTGGTCTAATCAAAAACTCAGGTGGAACATGAAGAATATCTGAGGACAATGTTGCAAACCTTGAGAGAGCATTGGTGGTATGCCAAAATGAGCAAGTATGACTTTTGGATGACTGAGGTGTTATTTCTTGGGCACGTAATATGTGAAGAAGGAATCGTTGTCGATCCATCAAAGAATGCAGTTGCAGTGGGATGGGAACGACCGAAGAGCGTCTTTGAGATCCGAAGCTTTTTAGGCTTGGCTGGCTACTACTATCAGAGGTTCGTTGAGGGGTTTTCTAGTTTGACAACTCCTCTTACCCGCTTAACTAAGAATGGCATGAAGTTCGAATGGAGTCAGGAGAGCGAAGAATCTTTCGAGAAACTCAAAGAGAGGCTGACAACGGCACCGATTTTGGTGACACCCGAACTAGGGATCGGATACGTCGTATAATGCGATGCATCGAGAATTAGTTTGGTATGTGTACTAATGCAGAAGGAAAGGTGCTGGCATACGTTTCATGGCAACTCAAGGAGCACGAGAAAAACTAAGATCTCATAACCTTGAACTTGCGGCAGTGGTTTTCGTACTGAAACTTTGGAGGCACTATCTCTACGGAGAGAAGTTTTAAGTATACTCGGATCACAAAAGTCTGAAGTATATTTTCACGCAAAAGGACCTGAACTTGAGGCAAAGGAGATGGTTGGAGTTTCTGAAGGACTATGACTATACCCTAAATTATCATCCAAGGAAAGCAAACATAGTGGCAGATGCACTCAGCAGGAAACATCAGGAAACAGTCGCTATGTCGCAGACGGTGGATGAGTACGATCTTTGGGTAGAGAAAGGTGACATGAAAGTATACCTAGCCAACCTAGTGGCAGAACTGGGAATCATCAAGCAAATCATGGAGGCCCAAGAGCGGGATATCAAGCTACAGGAAGTTCTGGGAAAACTCGGCATTAACGAGGCACTCGAAGGATGGACCCAAATAACCGATGGAAGATTAAAGTTTCAAGGAAAGTTATATGTACCGGAGAATGAAGCACTTAGAAAGGATATCCTGACTATGGCTCACGACCCAGGTTTTGAAGTGCAATTTCTGTCAATAGGTGAAGATCGACCACCAGAAGACAGGCGGAACACTAAAGCCACTTAGAGTGGTAGAATGGAAGTGGGATTTTGTCACAATGGACTTTGTGAGAGGTCTACTTAAGATCAAACAATGTTTTGACAGTGTGTGGGTCTTGTCGATCGACTCACGAATGTTGCACACTTTTTGGCAGTGCAAAGTACAGATACAATTACCTCTTTAAGTGAATTGTATATCCGAGAGATTGTAAAATATCATAGCGTGCCATTATCAATCGTCTCAGATAGAGATCCACTTTTCACCTCCAAGTTTTGGGAAAGTTTCCAAAGGGCAATGGTAACGCAACTGGATCTCAGTACGGCGCATCACCCACAAACGGATGGTCAGTCCAAATGATCAATCTAGACAATAGAAGACATGCTGAGAGCTTGCACATTGGGTTTCTTAGGTAATTAGCACAACCAACTGTCATTCGTGTATTTTGCATATAACAACAGCTATCAAGCTAGTATTGGCATGGCACCGTTCGAGGCACTTATAGGAGGCCTTACCGAACCCCGTTGTACTCGGAATAAAAGAATCCATGGACCAGAAATGGTTCAAGAGACTATAGAGAAAGTCCAACCGATCAAGGAGCGACTGAAGACCACACAAAGCCGGTAGAAGAGCTATGCAGACAAGCAAAGGAGACCCTTACAGTTTCAGGAAGGAGATCATGTGTCCCTGAAGGTCAGTCCTCGACCGGGAGTCAAACGATTCGGGAATAATGGGAAACTCACCCCAAGGTACATTGGATCTTTCCAGATTCTCGAACGAGCTGGGGAGCTAGCATATCGCCTAGCCTTGCCCCCACAGTTAGCAAAAGTGCACAACGTGTTTCATGTGTCCATGTTGCAGAAATATAACCCAGATCCTGACCATGTCATCGAGTAGCAAGAAGTTCAGGTCAATGAAGATGTGAGTTATGAGGTAAAACCTATTCGGATACTAGAATCTAAGGAATAGGAACTTCGTAATAGAATAAAGCAGTTGGTGAAGGTCCAATGGCAACACCACGAGCCGGAGGAGGCAACATGGGAATCAGAAGAGGAGATGCTAGATAAACATCTGAAACTCTTCGCAGGTAATCCCTAGGCCTTGTAGATTAAATTTCGGGACGAAATTTTTGTTTAGGGGGTGATAATGTAACACCATGAAAATTTTCTTGTAGGCCTTGAGAATATCATGGGCTGAGCTTATGAGACTAACCGCACCCAATGTGGGGTGGCATGTGTGTAGGATGCATAGCAACTTGCGCCATACACGTGAAAGGAATTAATTCCGCACGTGAATTTTGTATGATGGGTGAGTGATTGATGGATTGATTCCAACCTTTAGATGAACCAATACCTCATGCATAAGATGAGAAGTGGAGCATTTGCAAAACCGCTTTTGCATGGAATGAAATGCATTGTAACATACATTTTTACGTAAAGAAATTGCATGCATGTGCATGCATGCACGTATAATTATACTCACAATAGTATGTCCTTGGGTATATGCACATATATACGCGTCAATATATATATACATGAAGATAGGTACAAATATTAAATTGTTGACTCATATGCAATAAGGTACATGATGTGTATACATATATATGTCGATATATGTATATATATCTGTAGAGTATATAGGTATATATGTATATAAGTGTACTAATGAACCATGTGGACCCCACGCCCTACCAAAAACGTGAATAACCCAAGGAAAGAGATATTTTAGGAAACAAATTGTGATGGGGAGATTAGAGTTTTGGAAAAATAGAAAGAGATAGAGAGGTGTGGTCGATCTCTCCTTGGGAGAGGATCGACCCACACAAGCCAAATCCCTCAAGAATCTCTCTTTTTCATAAAATCTAAAAAATCTTACCAAATTAGAGGGAGATTTATTTCTATTTATCTAATGGGTAATGGGATCATCTGAACCATTGGATCTATTGGTAGGACACTTGTAGACATCCTAATAGGTCTCCATATATTTGTGGAAGGATTTTAGACATAAATTAATACCTATTTTGTATGGATCGATCAACACCATTGTATAGGTGTCAACTTCCCCATTTGATATAAATCTCTTCCTTAGTTGGATTTAGTTACTTGGTTAGCTAATATTCTAATAGAGTATTATTATGCAAGCTACTGAATACTAGATGGAGAAATATTCTTAGATTTTAGTAAGAAAACCTACTTATTTTAGTTTTTGGAATAACAAATTAATTTGAAGAGTTTTATTGTAGAATTTTCATACTAATTAATTACACTAATTTTTGGAAGCCCAAAACTCTTAAAAAGGGTAGTTTCTTAAGCCCAAATCGCCCCCAAGGTTGGTAGGCACCCCAAAGAACAAAATTCTAGGTTTTTTAGGATGTTTTGGTAAGTATACAATGATATATTTGCTCATTAATAAAGAAAAACGAAAATTAGTTTATGATTAGGGAATGAGATTTCTAGGGATATTTTTCAATTTAGAAAATCTAAAGGAGATGGGAGGATCGACTATAGCATAGTCGTCCCCTCCATTCTCTCCCATTTTTTATTAGGTTTGTTTCAAAAAGAGAGAGAGAGAGAGAGAGAGAGGAAGAAATCGGCCAGCCCTAGCCCCTTTTTGTGTGCTATCCCTTCTCCATCAACCTAGAGAAAAACTTCAAGGTCTAAGGCTTAAGAGGTAGGAGATGAAGTTAGTGAATCAACCTCCATTAAACGCGCGGTTAAAGGTAGGGGGAAACATGGGTGTTGTAAGTATAATCTTACTTATTTTTCTGTGAAAACGTTGATTTTATTATATTCGTGAAGGGTTGTTTTTCCATGAACATAAGTTGCATATGGTAGATATATTTTTATGATGCCTCAAATTCCATAAAAGATAATGAATTAAATATTCGATTGAAAATCTAATAAGAGGTTTGGGAAGTGATATGTGGTTTGATGGGTAATTCCAAACCATGTCGACCAAGGTGTGGGATTCCTGCTGAAGATCGTACGATGTACGATGGAAGTGAAATCTAAAGATTTAACAAGAAAACGAACCATAAGTTGATTTTGAAATTCTCGGTACCGTTGATGTTGTTTGTTTTTGGTTTCGTTGCTTATAGATTTATATACATATTTTTATATGTTGTTTGTACTGCGAAGGATGATTTATGAATCCCTACTTAGCGTTAACTCACCCCGTTCGTTTCATCTTTCACAAATCAGTGAAAGGGATACATAGGAACACAAGTAGCAGCGTGCTTGAAAGGAAGAAGGCTAGGTAGGTCTTCCATGATACATTATTTTGGTTTTATTTACTTGAATAAGGTTAAGGCTGTTTCTTGGACAAGATGGGATGATTTTATGGTCGTTTTTATTAAATTTCAGTTTGGATTGTATGCTGGGTTTTCTGACCAGCAGTTAGTTTTTAGACAATATCTGAAGTTTTCTATGCTAGAGTAAAATTTTATTTATAGCTCTGGAATCATGAGATCCGAAGGAGGTTGCGGTAAAATTTCTTGATTTTAGGATGTGTTTATTTCATATTTTCCTATTTTAAAATTTAAGCTATGCGTACTTAAATCTATCATTGTTTGCGCATATGTTTGCTTGCGCCTGATTTCTGGGTGAATCCTTAAGGAGCTGGACTTAGACTAAACTCTAAAGTTGTGCGGCTCTGAGTCTAGTTTCAGAGCAATTTGATGGAATGTGATTCTGATACACATAGTGTAAACCATAAGTTTTTAACTGAATAATGTGCAGGAACAGTCAGTTGTATGTGTTTTAATAATCACGTTATTTTCTGTATATTTTTCTATTTTAGAAATATTACAAAAATAGTGTCTGATTGTGGACATGTTTATGAACAAAACCTCATAAGGCTTTCTTGTTTTGGATGCGTAATAAACAGCGAGGTATACTACAAGTCTAGAAAACCGTGCAGGCACAGTTGTTAATATGTAAACACCTGAGTTGCATGGACCCTAGGACCCTAGTCAGACCATATAACCCGCGGTGACCTAAGAACAGGTCTACGCGTGAGAAGCATTGACTTTGATGATGACCTAGATGTGGGCCCTGATTGGACTACCCAACTTAGACCTGAAACCTAGTTTTGTTGGGCCTATTTGATCAAGCCCATGTCTGTTGGACCAAAACGTATTTCAAAACCCACCCAAATAATGTTCCGGGCTTTGGATATTTACACCCAAGCGGAGGTGTAAATATACCTAAGGTACGGGATGTTAGATACCCTTAGAAGAAAAAGGAAACAATAATGCCCTACATATTACAATTGGGTGCAATGGGTACTGGGTCCCATATGTGCTTATTGATAATGGATCCGGAGTAAATATATGCACCCTTGATACGGCAAAAATGATCGTTGTCATGGAAAAAGATATAATCTTCAAAAGTGACACAACGAGGAATGTTCGTGGGTTTGATAGTGAAAAGAAAAATGTAATGGGCGAATTCAGTGCAATCTTGATGATTGGACCCGTACTAACCAAAACAACATTTTTGGTTATGGATATTAAGGCAAACTTTATGATGCTTCTAGGAAGGCCATGACTACATGAAAATAGGGCTATTGGATCAACTTTGCACCAAATGTTGAAATTTGTTAACGGTGATAAGGTGATCATAATCCATGGAGATAATGACCCTGAAGAAGAAGAAGTAAAGAAACGCCAGATCACAATTCCAGTCACTGAATCTGATGTGGAAAGAAAAAATTATAAGGAAGAGTCATAAACCTTATGGCATGTAGGTCGCCATCAAAAGAAAAGCTTCCAAGTTGGTTTGAACATGGCCATACCAAAATTGGACACTATTTAAGGAAATGTAGGTTCTTCCCAAGCATGGGACTAGGCCTGCAAAGTAATGGACAGATTGAACCAATTTCAAGGGAGGAAATATCACATAAAATACCATTTGGTCTAGGGTATCAACCGACGGAAGCTGATCGGGTAAGATTTCATCAGGAGAAAAGGTGAAAAGTAATACTTACAAAGAAAGGATTCACAGGGAAGTAACTGGAGTAAATTAGAGCTTCCAATCGCCCTTAAATGGATACTTCATTCGAAGAGGAGATTCATGTCCATATACAGCTTTCAAAGAACCTGGTGGTAGTAAGCGAGGTCAAGCAATGAAAGCAACTTCTGAACCAGATCAATGCAGAAGGAAAGAAGAGTTAGATGAAGATATTTACAAAGGTATAGAAAATTTGTTCATAGCATCTTCAGAGGAGGAGGTCGAGCATGATTAGGTAAATCAGGACACAGGTACGCCTTTTACTTGTGTGATCCATGAAGAGAGAGTTTTTAATCCAACAAAATTAATTCGACCACTAGAAGGTCATAATTTATTATCCGGATATTCTGTGGAGACTAACCATTTTATAGATGCAGACGCTGGTGAATCATTAACCGATGTCCCAAAAAAAAGGTTTGTGAGAACTACGAGTGTAGGACCATCCCCGTCTGATGGGGATAGAGGTTTGTTGTCCCCAGCAAGTTCCATTGTACCATATCATATTTTAAAAACCTAAAAAAATCAAAAAAATTCAAAAATCCAAAAAGATTTTGCTTTCTTAGATAGGAAAAATGTTTTTGAAAAAAGATGTACTTGACTTAAGAGAAGTAGATGAAGATGATGATGAGCCAATTTCTAACGACGAAGAAATTGTCAAACAGTACGAGGCAAGATTCCTAATGGTCACAAATTATCTAGAATGGTTGGCCAACATCGTACCAGTCTCGAAGAAAGATGGCATGGTTCGAATGTGCATAGACTATCAAAATCTAAACACGAAAAGTCCAAAAGACGATTTTCCTCTTCCACATATTGAGATCCGGGTTGATAATGCAACAGGTCATGGTTTGTTATCTTTTATGGATGATTTTCAAGATACAATCAAATCAAAATGGAGAAGGCATCATTCATCACGCCTTGGGGCACTTTCTGCTATAAATTTCTGCCATTAGACCTTAAGAACGTTGGACGCTTTCATGATATGATATATAAAGAGTTTGAAGTGTACATAGACGACATGATTGCTAAGTCAAAAAAAAAAGCATCTGACGGAACTCAAGAAATTATTTGACCAACTCAGAAAGTCGAGTGCCACTCACAGCCCTAACAACATCGAGTAGCTCGTAACTTCAATAAAATGGTTCATCCACGAGGACTTAAGGAGGGAGATTTTGTACTCAAAGAAATCAGACCGGTCCAACACTCTGACCCAAGAGGAAAATTTAAGTCAAACTGGGAAGGACTGTATATTATCAAGAAAATTCTCCCTGGATTTTCCATCCAACTGACAGATTTAGACGGTGAAAACCATCGAAGGCCGACAAATGCTGATCAACTCAAGAAATACTACACATGAGGTAAGCCACTTAACTCTTAAACAAATGGCAACGAAAGCCGATAGAGATTCACCAGGAGAGGCCATCTTTGGCAGCCAATTCCTGGAAAAAATCCTAAAAGTTTTATTTATCCTTAGTCACCTACTTTTGAGCTTAAGCTTTTCATTTGTACCCAAATGCATAACCCTCTCTCTATCCTATACAAAGAAATATAACATAACTTTATACTAAGTTAGTGGGGTAAAGATGTCAAATATCCAAACTAGGGGCAAATACCTCCTTGAATATTTTTTCAAAAAAAAGAAGAAAAAAAGGGTTTGAATCAAGGAGTGAAATCAAAATTCACAAACCAAGGGCAAAAAAGAAAGAAAAAATTCCCTTAAAAAATCTAAAAACTCTAAAAAAGTTCAATTCATGAATGTTGTGTGATTAGCAAAAAGAGAAAGAAACCCATTAAAAAATAATTAAAAAAAATCAAATTTAAGCCTTTTACCATCCTTTCTAGCCGGTCCTAAGCCTTGCTAAAACCTAAAAAAGTCCTCTCTTAATCATGTGAGCAACGAACGTCTTTAGTGAAAGAGGAAAGTGGTGAATCTCAATAATAGAAAAAAAAAAGAAAAAAAGAAAAGAATGTAATAAAAAAAAAGACTTGAAAAAAATTGGTCAGCATTTGAACGCTCTCAATTCCAAAGTGGATAGAACCAAAAGATGAAGATTATGAGTCGGTCGCCATCAACATGTCAGTTAAAGAAATCCTGAGTTGAAAAGGCAATAAAATCAGAAGCTGACCCTAAAACTAGAGGCATAGTTGTCTCAGAATGACCCAAAAGGTAGGATCCGAAGAATGAGGATATGTCTACTGTGGGGTTTATGCCCTAAAACAATTAGATGACATTTTATGTGTTGATAAATAGTTTATTAATTTTGCATGCATGATAATAATAATGAGTTTATGTAGATGAACTAGTAGCATGCAAGTGTTGCATGTGGGAGATATGGTTGATTAATACTTTGTTCATAGTTTATTAGATCACGGTTCTGTTGACGATAAACAATACTGCATTGGTTAATTGTGTGATATATCTCCATTACTGGAGTGTTGACTCCTAAGCCCAATGCATTGATGTAGCAAGTTTACATCGAACTAGTCGGCATGGAATTTTGTTATTTCATGTCAATGAAAACTAAAATTCCATGGAGACTGTTGTTGCATTAAACCTCAATTCTAAGAATTAATATATACCTTGCATGTATATTATGTCCATTTTGTTTTGTCAATCAGTGAGGTCAAAAACGTAAAAATGATCCAATATTCTGGACAAGATGGATGGACATAATTACAGAGTGAGAATATTTTAGTTCAATATGAAATCCACATTCAGTTTGATATTCCCTTGTTCATCTGTGGGAATTATTATTCTAAACTGGCCAATGATCTCTTCTAAGATTATTAGAATTATAATTAGTCTGCACAAATTGAGGCACAAGGATCAAGAAATAATAATCCTTAAGGATGTGACTAGTACTAAAATACTAACCTAAGGTTATTGTGAATATCGGTTCACAGTGGAGGGTTTGAATGCAGGTACAATGGAGGAAGGGTTTATTTATAAATACTACAACTATCAGAGTATTCAGTCACAAAAGTGTGGTGGACTAATTTGTGATTATTTTATTTTGTATTTAATTGTGTGAGACATAAGGACTAAATACTAAATAAAATATTAGCTGAAAGTTGTGGGACCTCAAGACCTAATTATACTAGAATTTAGAAAGAGGTGGAGACCTCCCTATATATATACATAGGGGCAGCACAAATGAGAGCTCACCCCTATTTGTGTCGCCACCTTCTATCCACTCTCCATCTCTCTCTATTCCTAGTTCTAGTTAGTGAAAGGTGGTGAAAACCCTAGCCTCTCTTCTAGTTCTAGGTTTTCTATTCTTCAGGTTGTAAAAAAAAAGGAGAAAGCTTGGAGATCTAAAGTGGTAGATTGAAGCAACTAGTTGAAGCCTTCTACTAATCAAGTTTATTTAGATTAAGCGTTGAAGGTAAGCAACTAAACTATTATTAAAAGATCCCTATTAACTGTTGAGAGATCCTGCATGAATCAGAGATTAAAATTTTAAACTCTATTATGTTTTCCACTGCGTAAAATAATATCTCTGGTTTATAGGAAACCATCATTGGTATCAGAGCCCAGGTCTCAACTTGTTAATAGGGTCTTTTGGTTGATGAGGATCAATATGATTCCTAAGTTGAAGGAGGAAATATGTGGGATGCTTATGGTCTCTTGAACCATAATTTTATTTAATTAGATTAAATAAAAAAATTAGTACCCACAAGTTTTATTGTTATGTTATTGTATTACTTTGATTAATTGGGTTGAAGATTTTTTATGTTTGTATGCACCAAAATTTGTCCCATAAGTTCTAATTGCATGAATTAAATTGATAGGCACCTTTTTGGGTACTACTAAAAGGTTTCAAATTTAATTAAGTTTTTAGGTCATGTTTTTCAATGTTACTAATTTGTTGGAACAAGCAAGTAATTTTGTTTGGAATAATTATTTAGAAAGTTTTTCCATTAAAATCTTTATTAAAAATTCTATTTAAAAGGTTTTTGAAACTTAATACTTTACTTGTTTCAACTGTTGAAGGTTAGAATTAGGATTTTGTAAAAGGTCGGCTAAGGTTAGAATTTGGGTTAGGATGGATCGGTTAGGGTTAGAATTGGGCTAGGTTTAGGTTTAAAGAAACTAGGTTTAAAGTTTTAAAGGGTTAATGGGCTCTGGAAACAGGCCCATTATATTAAAACTTAAAACATTAAGTTTTAAACCTAATGGGCTGACAAAGGTAAGCCCAGTAGCCCAACTCGGTAGGGTTAAGGGAGATGGGTTGGTCAGCCCTGCTGACTTGACCCGTCAGCCCGACAACCCAGACCGCGGGTCAGACCACTGGCCAACCCGCGAACCCGACCCGCCAACCCGCTAACCTGACCCGACCCATGACCCAAACCCATGACCCAGACCCATGACCCGATGACCCGACCTGGACCCGAACCTGACCCTAATCGGGACGAGTCGGACCGAGTCAGATTGTCCGACTCAGCTGACTCGTCTGACTCGAGTCAGCAGTCTGGGACTGAACCTCAATAATTTTCTTTTTTAAAACTTTCTAAAAATTTTGTTTTAGTCCATGGTTTGTAGTTTGTTATGACATAAGGGTCAGGATGCAATTTTAAGCTTTGGGGGGGGGGTTAAGCTTTTGGTGGGGTTTTAAGCTTGAAAAATGTGATTTTTCTTGTCTTAATTTTTGTGCATACAACATTAGTTCATTTTTTAGTGTCCTAATTGATTAAATGGAGTACAAGCTAGGATTCTTGTGCATTTAATGTATGAGAATTAAATACACTTATTTAAATGAAACCCCTTGTTATAAATATCAAGTGGGAGAGGGATTTAATCAAATCCCATAGCCTTCCATCATCAATCCATGTGATAATAATAGATCAATGACTCCCCAAGGAGCATGAGTCCATTAATATCTGTTTGGATTGCTTAGAGCTAAGGGTTAGACTACAACCATTGGTTTGAACCTCCCCAAGGAGGGCATTCTGATTTCTAGGATTCTAATACCGAGATAATGGGTCACACTTAACCGAAAGTGAGCGTCATAATTCCCCAAGGAACAAGCGATACGCATGAGTAAGAGGCTAAAGATAATCGGATATCGAATTAACTTGGACATGAGATGTCTGGAAAGTAATTCGATTGAGATGATCACCTATTTGGGTGCACCTCTTCATATCCCCAAGGATAGTCGAATGTGCATGCCGATTAGGATCCGATATTTATGGTAACTAAGGGGTGTTACAATAAATAGAAGTTTTTGTTAAAAATCTATTATGATATCTCATTTTATTATGTTTATTTGCATGCTTAGATGTCTACATTCAACCCATTTCATATTATCTTGAAAGAGAATCAGTTGAGCGGACCGAACTATGTTATCTGGAAAAGAAATTTGGATATTGTGCTGACTGCCCAAGAGTACAAATTTGTCCTGAAGGGGATAGTCCTTCACTCCCTGGTCCAAATGATCCTCAGGATGTGCATGATCATTATCATAAGTGGGTCAAAGCGAATGATATGGCCAAGTGCTATATCTTAGCTTCCATATCAGATGTTCTGCAACATCAGTTCGCGGAGCATGCTCATGCTTCAGACATCATCAAAGAATTGAAAGAGATGCTTACTGTTCACAGTCGCCCTGCCAAGCAGGATGCGATTAGAAAGCTCATTAATACTAAGATGTCCGAAGAGACTCTAGTACGTGATCATATTCTTATTATGATGGGATTATTCAACGTATTTGATACCTTAGGATCCAAAATGGACGATGAGTTCAAAGAGGATGTGATCCTTGCTTCTCTCCCGCCATCGTTTTCCTAGTTTATAATGACCTTCAATATGAACAAGATGAAAATGACTCTTCCTGAGTTGATGAATCAGCTTACGGTGGCGGAAGGGATCATCAAGGGACACAAATCTGGAAGTATTGATGTGGTTGAAGGTTCTTCTAGATCTAAACCAAAAGGTCGAAACTCCAAAAAGAAAGGAAAGAAAACATCTGGAACGCAGAACAACCTGAGTGTCGATAAGGATAAGGGAGTTACAAAGCCAAAGGGAAAGTGTTTCCACTGCGGCAAAACAGGACACTGAAAACGGAACTGCCACGACTACCTTGCAAAGAAGAAATCTACAGGTATGTTCGAATCTTTAGTTGTCGAGGCAAATGTTGCCAACAATACACCAAACACATGGTGTGTTGATTCCGGAGCCACTAATCATATTTGCAATTCATTGCAGGTATTCTAGATGGTAAGACAGCTAAATGATGGAGAGATTTACCTGAGCCTAGGTTCGGAGGCAAGAGTTGCTGCCGTGGCCATAGGGGTTATTCGTCTTCTTTCTAATAGTGGTAGTAGGAGAAATGAGAGTTTAGTTTTAAACAATTGTCTTTATGTGCTAGATATTAGGCGAAACTTAATTTCAATTTCTTGTCTTATTAAAGATGGTTATAATGTTGAGTTTAACTCATTTAATGTTTTTATTAAAAGAAATAGTTTTACTATTATATCTGGCATGTTAATGGATGGTTTATATCTTATCTCTTCTCCTTATAATATTGCTTTGTATACATCATGTAACTCGAGTAAGAGGAAAGAGCCTTCAGCAAACTCAACATATTTATGGCATTTAAGGCTTGGTCATATTAACCTAAACAGGATTCGAAGATTGGTTCAAGATGGGTCCTTGGGCACATTAGACATTAAACCATGGTCTTTATGTGAATCATGTTTGGAAGAAAAAATGACCAAGAGACCCATTTCATCAAAAGGGAGAAGAGCCAGTGATGTATTAGATCTTGTTCACACTGATGTTTGTGGTCCCATGAATGTTAAGGCAAGAGGTGGCTATGAGTATTTCGTCACCTTCACCACAAATCAGATTCTTTTGAAAAGTTCAAAGAATACAGAGCTGAGGTGGAAAACCAATTAGGGAAGAAATTGAAAGCTATTCGATCTGATCGAGGTGGTGAGTATCTTTCTAATCTTTTTGGCTCATATTTGGTAGAGCATGGGATTATATCCCAATTGACTGCACCAGGTACTCCCCAGCAAAATGGTGTGGCAGGGAGAAGGAATAGAACCTTACTAGAAATGGTTAGATCTATGATGAGTTATACATCGCTATCAATCTCCTTTTGGGAGTATGCACTAGAGACGGCAGCATATCTTCTGAATTTAACACCAAGCAAGGCAATTCCTACAACACCCAAGGAACTATGGACAGGCCGCAAACCTAGTCTGCAGCATTTACACATTTGGGGTTGTCCAGCACATGTGCTGAAAGGAAAGTCAAACAAGTTGGAATCAAAATCAGAAGTATGCATGTTTGTAGGATACCCGAAAGGAACAAAAGGCTATCTATTCTATAATCAGAAAGAACAAAAAGAGTTTGTTAGCACAAATGCAGTTTTTCTTGAGGAAGATTATATGATAGATTACAAGCGTTCTAGCAAAGTTGTGCTTGAGGAGATAACTGATGCCTCTTCAGTGGGAGTAGAATGTGCGATGGATCCACTTCCAGTGGGAGGTTCATCGTATAGTCTACCCATGATGATGCATCTAGGTGTTCCAGTAGTAATTCCTCGTCAGGAAGGGCAAACCAGTAGGCACGCGACAGAGGCACAAAGATTATCTAATAATTCACATACGGTAACACAGGGTGCTGAAGACCAGCACCAATACAGGATGAGCAAGGTCCAATGGTTCAGGAGGACCATCAGGTCCAGGAAGAACCACTGGAGCAAGTTCAACAGGATCAGCAAGAACCCCTGGTTGAAGCTGAACCGTTGGCTCAACCAGAACAACTTGGACAACTGGATGCACCGATTGAACCAGTTGCACCACCACCACTTCGTCATAGCCAAAGAGATAGGAAATTCCCTGAGAAGTATAAGAATTTTGCTTTACTTCAAGAGGAAGAATCTTACCAGATGATTCCGGATGAATCAGAGAATGATCTTATAAGCTATAATGAAGTAGTAAGAGACACAGATTCGATATTATGGTTGAATGCTATGAAAGCTGAAATAGAATCTATGTATTCGAATCAAGTCTGAGAATTAGTGGATCCACCACCTGATATTAAACCTATTGGGTGTAAATATATTTACAAGAGAAAGAGGGGTCCAGATGGAAGGGTGGAAACCTACAAAGCAAGACTGGTGGCGAAAGGGTATACTCAGAAATAGGAAATCGATTATGAGGAGACTTTTTCGCCAGTAGCAATGCTCAAATCCATTAGGATACTCTTATCCATTGCGGCTCATTATGATTATGATATATAGCAAATGGATGTCAAGACTGCTTTTCTCAATGGCAATCTTGAGGAGGACATTTATATGGTCCAACCAGATGGTTTTATACAAAAGAGCCAAAAGCATATAGTATGCAAGCTGCACAAATCCATTTATGGATTAAAGCAGGCCTCTCAAAGTTGGAACATTAGATTTGATCAAGTAATCAAGACCATTGATTTTGATCAACATCCTGATGAACCTTGTGTATACAAAAGGTGCAAAAAGAATGCAGTAACATTCTTGGTATTGTATGTGGATGACATCCTACTAATTGGGAATGATATAGGAGATCTTTCATTAGTTAAGCTGTGGCTTTCCAACCATTTCAGTATGAAGGACTTAGGAGAAGCCAGTTACATTCTAGGGATTAAACTTCTGAGAAATCGAAATTCTAGGATGATAGGCTTATCCCAAGCAACCTATATTGAAAGTATGTTGAAAAGATTCTCCATGCAAGATTCCAAGAAAGGATTCTTGCCCTTTAGACATGGCATTTATCTATCCAAGGGTCAGTGTCCCAAGACGCCTGAGGAGATATAGAGCATAGAAAGAGTTCCTTATGCATCTGCAGTAGGAAATCTTATATATGCTATGTTGTGTACACGACCAGATATCTGCTATGCAGTAGGTATGGTTAGTCGGTACCAGTCTAATCCTGGTATAAAATACTGGAGAGTTGTAAAGCATATATTGAAGTATCTTCAGAGAACCAAGGATTATATACTTATATACGGCGGTGGAGATCTTGTTCCAATTGGTTACGCAGTTTCTGATTTTCAGGCAGATGTCGACGAAAGAAAATCGACTTCAGGATATGTGTTCACTCTAGGAGGAGGAGTCATTGTGTATAGGAGTATTAAACAGAAATGCGTCGCAGACTCTACAACAGAAGCTGAATATGTAGCAGCTTATGAAGCAGCTAAGGAAGCAGCGTGGCTAAAGAAATTCTTGGTGGATCTTATAGTTGTCCCAGCAACTACTCCACCTATTGTTATTTACTGTGACAATAGTGGAGCAGTAGCCAACTGTAAAGAACTAAGAAAATATAAAGCAAATAAGCACATTGAAAAGAAGTACAATGTCATCAGAGACATCACTCGGAGAGGTGACATTGTTGTTGCTAAGATTGCACCAGCAGATAACTTAGCGGATCCCTTTACCAAAGCCTTGACACATAAGGTTTTTGATTCACATGTGAATGCGATGGGGTTAAGGGTTACTTTCAATTGTTTATAGTGCAAGTGGGAGATTGTTGGGTTTATGCCTTAAAACAATTAGATGATATTCTATGTGTTAATAAATAGTTTATTAATTTCGCATACATGATAATAATAATGAGTATACGTAGATGAACTAGTTGCATGCAAGTGTTGCATGTGGGAGATATGGTTCATTAATACTTTGTTCGTAGTTTATTAGATCACGGTTCTGTTGACGATAACTATAATGCATTGGTTAATTGTGTGATATATCTCCATCACTGGAGTGTTGACTCCTAAGCCCAATGCATTGATGTAGCAAGTTTACATCGAACTGGTCGGCATGGAATTTTGTTATTTCATGTCACTGAACAACTAAAATTCCATGGAGACTGTTGTTGTGAAACCCCACTAACAAAAAAAAATTATTACTAATAATAATAATATTAGTAGTAATAGTAATACTAAGAGAAAAAAAAGGAACGAAATAAGAAAAGGGAATAAAAGAGAGAGTAAGAGAGATGGTGAGAGAGAGGGAGTCTGTGTGAGGGAGAGATCGTGAGAGAGATAGAGGACTGAGAGTGAGAGAGAGAGCTAAAAGGGAGAGAGGGAAACCGAGAGAGAGAGAGAGAGAGAGAGGAACCAAGAGGAAAAAGAGGGAGACAGCAGTTGCTGTCCACGCCAGAAAAGAGAGAGGAACTGCTGCCGGCGGCAGCAGCTGCCATCTCCGGCAGAGAAGAAGAAGAAGAAAGAAGAAGGAGGAGAAAGGAGAAGAGGAAGAGAGGGATTTCTCTTTGGGTAAGTTTTCCTAACCATTTCACTCCCATTTCAGCTGAATTTATGAGCTAATGGCTTAGTTTTTTTTGTTGTTCAACATGCATGCTAGTGTAGATCTTAGAATTTAGAGCTTAATGGTGGAAGAGGGGATGAGATGGGCTAATATTTTTGTGTTAAGATGAGAAATCAGCACCTAAATATTGTAGATCTTAAAATTTTTGTGATGTAAATTGGGGTTTTTGAAGAAAATGAAATTTTATTATGCCTTAGAAATTGTTAGATGGATGGGTTGAAGATTTTATGTGAATACATGGGTTTTTATGATCTAATTACCCCCATTTTGATGCATGCAAGTGGAGATTTAAATTTGATGAGATTATGGTGATTTGTCCTTGTATAGCTTGTAAATAGTGATAGAAAAAAAAAATTTGATGTTCAAGGTAAATAAGTTTGATGGTGAAACCTATATTTTTTGGGAATTCATAAGATTATGATAAATCATGATTTTTGATTTATGAGAAGCCATGAGCTGATTTTTCTTTAGTTTCATATAAAAAAATGAGGTTTGATTTACTCTTGAACTTAGAAGAGACCCGATGAACCGTTTTAGGCATTTTGAGATAAAGATGACCTTCTTTATCTTTAGTTTTAATGATAGTCCCTTGAAGTTGTTGCTATAATGAGTAAAGAGTTTGAACTATTCATGTTTTAGAATCCATGTGTGTTTATAGTTAGAGGGTAAAAGTACCTTGTTTGGAGTTAAATTGGAATGGTGGAGGGTGACCAAATAGCTTTAGTTTTGTTTTCGTATCTTTACTTAAAAAGGGTAGAGTTGGTGATGGGAAATATGAAATGGATCTTGTGTGATATTGATGGATGATGGAAAGCACAAGGAAAATTCAAATACACTAGTTAGCGATAAACCTGAAGTTCATGAAGGGTTTTATAGACTAGTTTTGCTCATTTTGGACTGACTCTGTTAATTCTAAGTAACAAATTAATTAAATGGCATGAGTATCTTGGTCGAGCTTGAATTAGAGTGGTGAGGGATTAGATGCTTACAATGGGTACTTATAGCTCTTGCCTTTGAGAATTAGTATGATGTTAATGAATTGAATTGGACTCGAGTTGTATAAGAAAAATTTGAGGTTATGGATGTAGGAGTGTTGGAGATTCAATTGTAAATCAACTTGGTTATGCTAGACTAGGAATCTAGGTGATTGTGGATAAATCTAAGCCTAAGATGGTCCGGTTTACCTATTTATGGATTTTTGAGGATTTCTAGTATATTGGAAGATTATGGTAAAGTTAACTTAACCGATGCTTAAGTAGTATATAGTCTTGACTTGTCTCTTGATAAAAAAATGGTTGATTAGAGACGTTGAAGTAGCAGTAGTAGTAATACTAATTCTACTAACTGTTGAGGTTTAGAGTAGTACTCTAAGTCGTTGATGTTTATTGATTTTAAATTCTTATTGTTCCTCTTTTTCTATTCGACTTTTGGTTCTAAGTACTAGAACCTAATTCTGTCTTTTGTTTTCTTCTCCAGTTGGTGAGCTAGGCGTTGCTGACTCTCTGGGTGAGGAGGATCAGTTTCTGTACCGCTAGAGGTAGGTGGTCAATTCATCTTAATAGCACCTAACCTTTCAAATGCATGTTTCGAACTGTTATATATGTACCATTGTATGCAAAGCATGGCATAAAACTCACGGATAACAACAAACTGATGTTATGAAGAAAACATAGAGAAACTGATTATAATATGGAAACAATGCATGCTTGATCATATATCATGTCTTATGAAATGTTTCTCATGGATTTGTGAACTATGTGACTTCAATTTTACTATTATGATTTATGTCAATGAAAGGATGGTTATGTTTGGAAAACCATGTTTTATATATGTAGAGGGAGTTGTGTTTGATATGTTGGAACCTTTAGAAGAGATGAAAATCTGTTTTATCGAGTGTTTTCTCGGTGTGAAACCCAACTTTAAAAATGTGGCAAAAAGAATTTCTCCCGTGACCGCCTAAAGACGGTAGTGGCGTCTCACTACCGGGCTTGATAGGGTTCACGATGACACGGGGAACCATGTATGCCTTAGGTGGACTGGTGCATGTGTTACTCTCACTCGGATTCCCGCCCGAGTGATCTGTGTGTGTTGGCCGCCAGGGATCCTCACCCTTACGAGGGTGGGTGAGTTGGTTTGCTAGGTCCTGCAGACTTGGGTGCGTGGGTTGGCCTGCCAGGGATCCTTACCCTTACGGGGGTGGGTGAGTTGGCTTGCCATGGTCCGGCACTCTATGGGTGAGTGTGTTTGGCTTGCCAGGGATCCTCACCCTTACGAGGGTGGGTGAGTTGGTTTGCCATGGTCCCTCATCCTTAGGACCAGTTTCACTTGTTGTATGTAGATTTTCAAAAGAGAAGAAATTTCAAAAAGGGGATTTCTACAAAAAAAAAGGACTTTGGTTTCCAAGAGAGTTCTTCCAAAATAGTTTTCAAACTTTAACTTAAAAGACACACAACCTATATATATTACTATATATTATCACTAAGGTGAGCTTGTGAAAGGTTGAGGACTTTCTACAAGGATGGTGGATCATGCTTATCCGAATGTGGTACACCATCTGAGACTTTGCTAGGTGTTTTAATCTTCAGGGCGGAATGGGACGTCAGGGAGACAGGTACATCTAGGGAAGTCTGGGAAGTCACGATTAATTCCTGGTAAACCATGTTTGTTGGTGGTGTTGAGTAACTAGTTTAGCTAAGGTTCGCATGCCTGCCCGATGGGTGTTAGACGCGGGGGAAGGTTGTCGGGGAACCTTCTCTGGATTAGTTGGGGGCCCTTGTCTAGTCTGCAGTCGTCAAATCGTTGTACTTGGTATTGATCTCGAAATAATTCTGACTGGGGTAACCCGGTCGTGTTCCTTGGCTACACTAGCAGAAGTACACTACTATTGTTTATATATGTATATGCAAGTTTTTTTTCTTGATGTTTCAATCAACTATATAATATGCATTGCTTTTATAAATGCTTTTGAGTTGTTATCGAATTTATCGCTGCATGTGATGATATTAGGATGGTTGATCTACCTACTGAGTTTCTCACCCAATCATTTTCGTGGTTTTACAGTTGATGGTTGAGGATCGAGATAGGATCCTTAGTGGTGCTGTGACGAGGTTTTCTTGGCGAGGGATTTCCTTGTTTTGGGTTTAATGTAGGTTTCTCTCTCTTCAGTCACAGTGGATATTTATGGCTCGGTTGTGAGCCTTATGTTACCTTGTTTATATGAATACATCTTCTACTTTATTTTTTCTCACTATATATATTTTGACAGGAAACAACAAACATAACTATATATTCTATTACAGTTATATCCTTGTTAAGTGAGAAATTTGAATGTCGTAGTTATTTGCAGGTTCCTCCTGGTCCTACTTTGTTGGGATTTCAGTTGAGTTGAGAAAAAAAAATGAGTGGCATCTTTGTGTGCATACCTTTAGTTTCTTTACTTCCGCTGCGTATAAGTTTTTGTATGCACTGTGTCTATTAGGTGACGAAAGGTCCAGTTTACAGGGGAGACTCTGTCGAATTTGAGTCTCGATGTAGACTGATGGTAATGTCCCTTATCTTGGGGTACGGGGCGTTACAGTTATTGCATTAAACTTTAATTCTGAGAATTAATATATACCTTGCATGTATATTATGTCCATTTTGTTTTGTCAATTAGTGAGGTCAAAAACGTAAACGTGATCCAATATTCTGGACAAGATGGATGGACATAATTACAGAGTGAGAATATTTTAGTCCAATATGAAATCCACATTCAGTTTGATATTTCCTTGTTCATCTGTGGGAATTATTATTCTAAACTAGCCAATGATCTTTTCTGAGATTATTAGAATAATAATTAGTCTGCACAATTGAGGCACAAGGATCAAGAAATAATAATCCTCAAGGATGTGACTGGTACTAAAATAATAACCTAAGGATTATTGTGAATATCAATTCACAGTGGAGGGTTTGAATTCAGGTACAATGGAGGAAGGGTTTATTTATAAATACTGCAACTATCAGAGTATTCAGTCACAAAAGTGTGGTGGACTAATTTGTGATTATTTTATTTTATATTTAATTATGTGAGACATAAGGACTAAATACTAAATAAAATATTAGCTGAAAGTTGTGGGACCCCAAGACCTAATTAGACTAGAATTTAGAAAGAGGTGGACACCTCCCTATATATATACATATAGGGAGGGGCGGCACAAACGAGAGCTCACCCCTATTTGTGCTGCCACCTTCTCTCCACTCTCCATCTCTCTCTATTCCTAATTCTAGTTAGTGAAAGGTGGTGAAAACCCTAGCCTCTCTTCTAGTTCTAGGTTTTCTATTCTTCAGGTTGTAAGAAAAAGGAGAAAGCTTGAAGATCTAAAGTGGTAGATTGAAGCAACTAGTTGAAGCCTTCTACTAATCAAGTTTGTTTGGATTAAGCGTTGAAGGTAAGCAACTAAACTATTATTAAAAGATCCATATTAACTGTTGAGAGATCCTGCATGAATCAGAGATTAAAATTTTAAACCCTATTATGTTTTCTGCTGGGTAAAATAATATCTCTGGTTTATGGGAAACCATCATCTACTTGAAATATTCTAGATATGATGATGGCACACTCTTTATGGCAAACTCAATTGCACTATTCTAAATCCCTAAGTCTACACTCAATTAAGTCTTGTACAACTTTTTTAGAATTTTATAATTTTCTAGTTTAATCGTATTTTCCAAAAAAAAAAAAAAGGTTTGTTTTCGAAATTTTTTCAAACCTTAGTGGCGTGGAAGCCGATGATGAGAACTTAGAATATAATTCATGCACTGCATAACGAAAAATAAGTAGGATATGAGGCAAATTCCACCAAACTAAGTGGTTTTCCCTTAAAAAAAAGAACTTTGTTGCTTAGTGTTCAACAGGTTTGAGGAAAGAAAGGAAACAAGAAAACGATTTTGGTGTTGTGTTCAAGATGTTGATGACCAACACATTATCCTGCAAGTGAGGTTGAGGTTGTTCAAGTAGAATCCAAGAAAAAGGGTGAAAAGAAGAAAAAGAAAAAAAGAATAGTAGTTGCAAACTGAAAAGCATCAATCAGATTCAAAATCTCATAAAGAACATGAGAATCCAAGAGCATCATGAGTATCACCAACTAAACAAGAAAGATTCTCTATTGAAGAAAGAATAGCAGAAAAAGCTGATGAAAGAAGATTAGGAGGAGACTGAAGAGGTATTATATGTATTCTCTCCTTAACTTATTAAAGAAGACTAATGCAACAAACTTGGCCAAAATTTTATTTAAAAAATAGTTTTGAGAAATCTGAATCGCTATAATGCATAACTTTTTTGAAAAAATCATCTTTAAAAATAAGTTTTATTTTAATGGTGTAAGTCGTAAAGGGTGCAAACAACTGCTTGCCTGGTTGGTTTGCATCCCTCCCATAACTTGAGAGGTCTTGGGTTCAAGACTTATTGGTTGTAGAATTACCATTAACTTTGGCCCATAAAATATTTTTAATCAAATTATGCCCATTGTTGGTGATAGCCTTTCTTGCACCCGTTAGTGGTGGCTTTCTCTGCGCCCGTGGTGGTAGCCTTTCTTGCACCCGTTGGTAGTGGCTTTCTCTGCACTCGTCTTGGTAACAATATTGATGGCAGTTTCTGCGCTTCTCACACGCTGATTACAGTGTATCTATGCCATATTGTAACTTGGGCATTAGTCCCTCCTACCAAAAAAAAAAATTTGCAAAGGGCCGTATCTGACGTGAAGTGTTTTGCAAAATTTTGTTAAAATTAAAATATTGTTGCAGCACGAAAGCGATTTAAGTTTCAAAAAGATTATTTTTCTCCTTTTATGGTGTGCAAAAATTTGGTATTCAACTTTGCCATTCAATTGCATGCAACTTCTGGCAAAGAGGGGCAACTGTTGACACCCCTTTTTTGCACACTCATGTGCCAAGAAGATTGTCTCAAAAATTGTACAAAATACATTAATTAAAGCCTCAAAACTATCCAAACAAGTGAAGCCCATTTAGGTAAGTTCAAGAAAAAGAGAGAGCCCAAAATAGAGCTAAAAATAGTCCAAACCCAAAAAAGAAACATATTTTGTGTAAAATTCGTAATTAATTTTTAAGGCTATTTTTGGGAGCTCAAAAATTACTTTTTAAGTATTTTTATGGGTCCGGAATGCCCCTAATGGGTAGTATATACATTTAGAAATATGTTTTTAGGGTTTTAAGGGCTCTTTAGACATTTTACAAGATGATATTTATCAAGTAAAGTCAAACACTCTCAAGTTGATAAGCTTAAGCTTATTTTACTTGCTAATCCAGTAATCTGTTGATAAGTATTATCCTTTAGGGTTAATTTTGGACCATAGATTAGAATTAGATCCTACGGATTATATTGTTCTAAAAACCTATAAATAGATGCCTCAATTTCACATCTAGGCATCAAGAAAATTTGTGAGAGCAATCAAGAAAAATTGTGAGGGCAATAAAAATTTGGAAGAGCAATTCTAAGAGAAACTTAAGATAAGGAAAAGAGCATTAGGAGGGATTTTCTTCAACAATAGTCTTCTTAATTATTCTTGGGGCGAATATAGGTACCACTTCTATTTTTTTATTTATTTATTTTTCTTTGTAAGTTAGAAATTTATTTTAATGCAATAAAAAAAAGTTTATTCTTTTGTTTTTTGCTTTATTTATTTTTTGCATTGTCTTATATATTGCTTTCTTTATTTTCAGCTTTGCTTCTTAATCATCTTATTTATTTTCTAATTGCTTTATTTTACCGCTTTTTTATCGATTTAAATTAATTTCAAATTAGATTTTAATTAAAAACTAGTTTTCGTATCTCTGGTTGACCTGAAAACTTTATCATAGCTTCTACCCATTATTTACTAATTTTTGTGAATTGTTGATAATTTTCTGAAGAGTTTAGATATTTTTTGTTATTTATTTGAATTTTTAGAATATTAAATCATAAAAAATATAATTTCGGTTTTTTTACTGTTTTCATAATTTTAAGCGTTTTTTATGGTTTAGGGAGGCTTCATAATAAGTCTTTGGGTTTATAAAAATTATTTGCTATTATTTAAATTTTTTCTAAAGTTCTTATCGTTATCCTATATGTTTAACATGCAATTATTATCTTTATATTCTATTATTGAATGTGCAAATTTAATTTGATGATTTAAATGTTCATATGTTATTTATTTAAATTGAAACTCTAAAATTCCCAATTGTAGAGTAAAGACTGATTATCAGTCGGATGGTTGTTGGATGCCTAACACCTTGCCAGCCCATAACTAGATTCCTGAATCTAATCTGTGTTTAGATCAGTTTTAGAAAAAAAAAATTTGCTATTTTTTATTTTTCTTAATATAAAAAATATTTTTCTTTTAAAAAGGGACCCAATTCCTTAAATTAGGTGGCGACACCAAATATTTTAAGTTCTCACGTGACTTAGCCATTTTTTGAAACACAAATTTCGACGGGCTCCGGCTCGTGGATTTTCATGGTCTCTACAGTCAATTTATGAATGTAACGGTTTGGATTCAATTCTTAGTCAAAACATAAAATTTCTAGATCATTTTGTCTATTTTTCAGAAAACCAAAGAAATATAATTTTGGACTTAAAAATGGAAACTCCATGAATTTTTAACTAAACCCTGTGAGGGTTGTTTTTAAAAAACAGAGTTTGTGAGGGTTGATTTATAAAAAAAGAGTTTGTGAGGGTTTTTTTTTAAAATAAAAGTAATTATAATTTTTTTACGAGTCTTTTACCCTATGGACCACAAAGTTGCAATCTATTACATTTACTACCCTGAACTTGGAAAAACTCCATAAAACCTTGCTTTTTCAATTTGGTTACAAAAACCCCCTTAAGTTTTCAAAATACCCCAATTGCCCTTAATGTGCAACCGATAACCTTCTTAATTTCTTTTTCCCTTCCTCTTCTTCCCTCCTCTTCTTCTCTTTCTTCGACAAGCGAACAAGCAAAACCAGATTTTATTCTCTCTCTCCTTTATCTTTTTTTTGTTGTTTTAGATTAGGGTCCAACCAAATCAAATCGTTCAGTGTCTGCATTCATAATCAATGCTTTCATTAATTTGTCATGTGAATCAACCTTTCCTCTTATGTTTACAATAAAATATACAGATTTTGGATGCTAAGGTTTTTAGTGATTTTTTTTTCAATAAGCTTTTCAATTCATTTGGGGATCAGGTTTTTAAGTTGCCTTTGCTGCCATCATAATCAACCCAAATTGAATAATAAGATTGTTTTTTTTTTATCCCAAATAGAAGTAGACAAAGTGATTTATCTCGTACTGGCATATGAACCAAAATTGCAATCCATGATTGAAGATTGCTTTTTAATTCAAATTTCACTCTCTCTCCCAGTTCCTTAAACCTAGCTTGCAAAGTCAGTTCATACTCTACTTTTTTATTAAGACTACGGAGTCCATACTCTCAAGATATGGATGTGGTTTTACTTTTACGAAATAGTCAAGGATAAAAGGGAAAAGAAAGGAAGAAAATGGAGTTCAGATGTGTATAGTGCATAAGTGTGTGGACAATGAAAGATAATTTCAGATGGAAACGGGCAAAAGAAGGTCACCGGTTGCACATGAAGGGCATATAGGAGATTTAAAATAGTTGAGGGTGTACTTGTAACCAAGTTAGAAAAATAAGGGTTTAGGAGAGTTTATTCAAGTGCAGGGTAGTAAATGTAATAGATTTACAACTTTGGGGTCCATAGGGAAAAAGACTCTTTTTTTATTATAGATGAGGATGGCTCATTGTAGGTTCCTAGGATGGCTCATAGTTGGATTTTAGTAAAACTAGGATAACTCATATTGTAGGATGGCTCATAGTGGAACGTAGGATGCTCTTTATCATCAGTCAACATCAAAATGATGCTACCGGTGACCGAAAAATTATGTTCGGAGGTCAATTATCGGAAAATTTGAGGTTGTTCAAAAACCATATTACTTATGGTCGATTTGAGAGAGAGAGATTAGTCAAAAAAATATACTCACAGGGACCTCAAAACAGATTTTTACTTTTTCGGAAATAGCCCATATCGCTTATGGCCCTTATCCGATTTCAGATGGTCTTTACTAGAGACCATTATTAATTGCACCTTTAAGTGAACTCAAGGTTTGGTCGGAGGAGTTTTGACAAGAGACCCAAACCCTTGATTGCAATCATCAATCAATTAAAAAAATGCTAACATGGCCCAGATACGACTGTAATAACGATTACTTGCGCATTTGTAACCATTGGATGGTTGGAACAAGCTAAGGGTTGGGACTCGGGATCATTTGGTGTCTCAGGATCCCGACCCAAATCATCACCAATCTCAATTCGAAGAACTTGGCCAGGCCGATCAAACCCAACTCTAAGGCCTAAGCAAGTCCAGCCCTTGAACCATTATCATGTGATCCCCTACATGACCAAAGGGTCTTATCTACCGTATAGACAACCAATAAAGGCCACTTAATTTTAGGGTCAATAATAGTTCACTGAATTTTTTGTGTGTTCAATAAGGACTATTATCTTTTGGTCAAATAATAAAAAATAAAAAAATTAGGTTTTTTGTTGTTTAACATTTTCCTTCCCACTCCCACCAATCTAATGAATTTTTTCACCTCTTTGTTCGGCATCACAACTCCGAGCACATTTAATCTCATTCTACTCCAACATTCCAAACATTGAATCTTAACATTTGGGAGTCTTTTACGATATAAAATACACAAAAAGAATTTGGTGAAGGCATTGGCCCATCAAACCCTACCAAAGATCTACAAAAAAAATAAAAAATAAATAAAAAATAAAAAAAATCTAAGGCAAAGGTAAGTAAGGTCCACAACTACTTTTTTTTCTTTTCTCTTAAAGTTAAGTTTATTTTAGATAGATGAATTATGATATGTGTATCATGTTTGTTAATGTTTTTAGATGAATTAAGTAGTTGAACAACCGTCACAATTCTGACGTTGTCGTGGCTGAAATAGCATAGCTCTCATGTTGTTTATCGGAATTTAGCTTTATAAACTTTCCCAGATTTGTGACATTTGTAACTATTTGCAATTAAATTTTTAAAAAATATCAATATCGTTTGTTATTCCAACTTTTAACTTAAGTACTATGTTTTTGAAAAACAACGTTTTTTACAGATCATCTGTGTTTAGGTTAGATATTCATAGAACCCTGTTTTGAATTTAAAATTTCTCAAAACATGAATATTTTTTTTCTCTGAGTCTAATTTCACCAAATACTCCACACTAAAACCGGCTTCTCCCATTTTTTTTTAAGACCTTAACTCACTATAAATGCTTAAGATTTCAGTATTCAGATCTGAAAAGAAAAACAAACAGCCTCTTACAGTGTCTTATAACCTATGGATTGGTATGGATTCTTTAGTTGTCACTCCCATCTCTCTAAAGCATCTGCAATGCAAAGGGCTGGCCGATCTAGAAGAACGGGTCTTGGAAAGTGCTATCGTTTGTAAACAGCAGAAGAATACAATAATTTGCAATCTAATGATTGCAAATCTGGAGATAGAAAGGACTAACATTGCAAATGTTGTCTTACCTCTTATGAGCCTTGAGCCTTGTGTCACGCGACGTTTCTATTGCTAGACACGCCCGCCGCGCAATAAATTTTTGAACCTATTTTTACATGTAAATAGACTTCCTTACCTTTCTAGAGAATTTTAGTTTGTTCAATCCCATTATCTGGATTGATCACAATGATTTTTTAAAGTCTAATCTATGTGATCACAATAATTTTTCGAAGGCATAGATATCACAAGCCTCTTAAAACCAGGGGTCGAGTATCCCCACTAATGAGAATATTGTAGCAGACATTGGAAGATTTTAAAAGCTCATCAAAGTCGAGAAAAGACAACTTGCCATGTGCTCTGTATGCTCATAACATGTTGAGCATGCCAACTTGCCTTTGGTGCTTCAACCAGAAAGCATAGCAAGACTTGGATAATCACTTATGGTCCACAATAGTCCTGCATGCATTTTAAACATTTCTTTTTTTGAAGCATCATACGTGTCCACCCCTTCTTCCCACAATTCTTTAAGCTCATCTATCAACGGTCTCATGTATACGTCAATGTCATTACCAGGACTATGCGGTCTCGGTATAAGCAAAAACAATATCATGTTTGGTTGCTTCACGCACAACCATGGTGGCAAATTGTATTAGATAAGTACCATAGGCCATACGCTATACGGAGTGTTCATATTTCAAAATGGGCTGAAACCGTCACTTGACAAACCCAATCTTACATTTCTTGGATCGAATGCAAATGTCGAATTCTTTTCGTCGAAATGTTTCTAAGCCTGTGAATCTGCTGGATTCCTTAATACCCCGTCTTTAGTGCGCTCCTCGTCGTGCCATCTCATGTCCCCTGCAGTACTAGAGGGCATGTACAATCGTTGTAGCCTTGGCTTCAATGGGAAGTGACGAAGGATCTTTTTAGGAGTTTTTTTCTTCTCGTCCTTATGTCGGGAGGCCCCACACACAGTGCATTGCTTAAGTTCTGAAGTCTCCTTGTAATACAATATGCAATCGTTCGAGTAAGCGTCGATCTAGTTGTAATACAACCCTAACTCAGAGAGCACCTTCTTGCACTGCGTAAAGTTATCTGGCAAAGAATAACCATCAGGTAATGACTCTTTCAGTAGTTTAAGCAAGAACGCAAATGGTATTGCTCCAACCACCAAGACATTTGTAGTTCCAAAATTTAATTAAGAAGGACAACATAGTCATCTTTTCACATCCAGGGTACAACTCCTTCGATTCCTCTAACATTTTGTAAAATTGAGCAGCTGAACTATCATTCAGTTCGCCATCAATGCCCCCTTCAACACCATTCATATTTTCGACTGTAGAGGGAACTCCAAAGACAGCACGCAACATACCATCTATGTCGTCACCTTCATCATTTTCACTATTACTATCACTATCATCAATGCCAACATCATTTGTAGTCTCTAGTATAGTCGCCGATGTGGATGTCTCCCCTCTCTCTTCACCGCGAAGATACCAAAATGTATAACTTGGCATCATCCCTCTATAAAACAAATGCTCGTAAATCGTATTTCTATTGGCATAGTCATGGTTGATACACTTGGTACATGGACACTTCAACTCTTTCTTTTTAGTAACAGGCCCATTAAGAAATGCGTAATCCAAGAACGATTTCAACCCATCATCATACGCTTTAGAAGGCCTTGTCGCATTAACCTAACTCTTATCCACAATCCCTAGAGTATGCTATGCAACACATACAAAGACACCAAGCATCAAGCATCATAATAGCCCATAAAAAACTCATGGTTATAAACACAATGCAACAATTGATCCCATTTAACTCATACATAAAAAAAAAACTGAAAATTTTGTTAATCTAGTCAACATAACTCTAGAACAACATTAATTGTATGCGTGAAATTCAGCACATATATGTATTAAGGTGAAAATCCATTGTATAGGTACTAAAACGAACATGAAATCAGCACTCAATCATGTTAGTGATAAGCATAAATCAATTGTGTAAGAACTACTAGAACTAACGTAAAATTCAGCACATGAATTGACATAGAAATCTAGCGTATAGGTACTAGATCGAATACGAAATCAGCACATAAACGCACTAAACATGAGTGAAAATTCAGTACATAAGAACTACTAAAAGAAATTGCTTCAACCATAGAGTTCAACTAGTATTTGATTGTAGAAAGTTATAATTGTTCCATAGTATTAATTCTCATATCCAGAAGTGAAACAAAGCAAACCATTCAGACATGATAGGACAAGAACCAAACAAATTATTCATTTGTTTCCATAGGATTATAACATAGAGGGCAATCCATAGGAATATCTCCATTCATCTCATAAATTCTTGCAAGTTAGTTCATTCTATAGCTTACAAGAATGGAATTAATTAGGTCTCAAAGAAGTTCAAAATCCCCAGCTAATTTTGAACAATGACCATCCTACTCAATCATGGATAACACACAAAGAAAGGCAAAAATTTATTACTTCTCACATCAATAACATAGTTTAAGACCACAATACTAGCTAGCTAGTAACAGTTTATTTTAAGAAGAAGATGTGAAGAAGCATGGCATCTAAAAAATAAATAAATAAATCAATCATGATCAAAAGCAAGTAAACAAGACAAAATTCATACCTAATTTTGTAGAATTATTAAAACAATCATAAACAGCTTGTTTTTTTTAGATAGTTGTTAAACGTAAAAGACACAACCAATATAAAAATACTATGTATTTGTCCAATATAAATCAAGTCCCCTTAAAGTAGCGGTATATATTAGCAAACCCATGATACAAGTGACAACATAATAGATGCCAACAGGCTAATTAAGATGGAAAGCTTTGTGAGTGTTCATACCACACAACAAGATTAAGAGTTATATTTAGAAGAATGTTTACTGTTCAGTGTTATGTAGTTAATTAAATATGTTGTATTTGTTTTAAAAGAGGGTTCATATATATATGTTAAACATGTAATTGTAGGAAGATATTGCTAGATTTAGTTTCTAATGCTAATGGTATGTATACCAGTTGTTAGCAAAGAGGCAGCGAAGATAGTAATAAATTGCAGTCTATATCAAATTATCAATGAATATCGAGTATGATTTCTTCAAGGCCTAGCCAGCTCCGTCCATTAAAAGAAACCCACATTATATAAAAATCAACTAATTCATACCACATTAGTTGACATTATATATATCAACTTAAACGTTAAGATATGTCACAGGTGCCCAACAAATGTTTATTACATGTCATAGTGTTTTTATCATATCAATTTTTCTCCCTGTGTTGGATCACCATTTTTAATTGTAAAAAAAAAACACCATTTTTGCACCATCAACAAGATTAAGAGTTATATTTAGCCAAAAAAAAAACAAAGGAAATAAAAAGAGAATATAAATCTAATTTCATAAGTAGATCAAATTGCAAATATGCTGAAGAAAATATCAAATTGCAAATAAAATTGATCCATTGGGGTATATAACACAATATCATGGATCTTAAATAAAAAATTTTCCCTCATTTTTATCATTGCCAAAAAAATAACATGGGGGCTGCAGAGATCTCTGAAATGATGATGATGATGACCAAGACAGGGAGCAAAATTGATTTAAGAGAAAAACGAAGAGAGAGAGGAAGGTTACCTACGAATAAGAGCTCCAAACTTGTTGATCTACAGAGAATAGCTCCAAACTCCTTGATCTGCAAAGGAAATGGTTAGTAAATGATGATGATGATGATGATGAAGAAGAAGAAAGAAATCGATAAGAGATTGACTGAAATTTTAGGTCTTTGACCTTCTCTGCAGAAACAGGGCTGCCGACCTTCTCTGTAAAAAAAAATAGAGCAGCTAAATGGTTAGATTTAGCTTCATCCTAAAAAATAGATAAAGATGATGAGATCTAATAGAGAACGGGAACGAGAAGGGAGAGAGAGAACGAGCAAAGAGAAGGGGAAAGACAAGAGAAAGAGATTGAGCAGAGAGAAGGGGAACGAGAAGAAAGAGAGATTGAGCAGAAAGAGATCGATGAGAGAGAGAAAGAGAGAGAGCTCACCTTGAAGATCTAGGGCTTCAGACGTTGACCCGGATGAACTCGTTCAAACGATGAGGATGAACTCCTTCAGACCATCCAAGTGTAAAACCACGAAAATAATTGGCTGGAAAACTCAGTAGCTAAGTCAACCATCCAAATACCATCACATACAAAGATTAATGCCATAAACAGTTCAGAAGCATTTATAAAGTAATGCATAGTATATAATTGATTGAAAACATCAAAAGAAATCCTACACATATATATACAAATAATGGTAGTGCATTTCTTCTAGCATAGCCAAGGAACACGACTAGAGTAAACCTTAGTCAGATCAGCACCAGTGTCTGGATACCCTCGACAGACACAAGTAAGCTACATGTCCGGATACCCTCAATAGACAGCGTAGTGCAAGTAGCATCCGGATACCCTCAACGACCGTGTCTAGATACCCTCAACAGACAAAAACGCGCATAGTCGACGATTACAGACTAAATAAGGGCCCATATTAATACAGAGAAAGAGCTCTTCACTCCTCTCTCATGTCTAATACCCACCGGACAAGCATGTGAATCCTCAGCTAAACTAGCTACTCAACACCACCAATAAACATGGTTTACCAAGAAACGATCATGACTTCCCAGACTTTAATAGATGCATCCATCTCTCTGGCGTCCCATTCCACCAGAGAAGTAAGAATTCCTAGCGACGTCTTAAATGACATGTCACTTCCGGTCCATGAAACTTCATCCTACAAATATATATATATATATATAAGTCTTGTTTCTTTTAAGTTAAAGTTCGAAAACTATTTTGAAATCCTTTTAAAAACTGATGTTTTCTTTTAATAGAAATCCTTTTTTAAAAACCCATTTAGAAAACTCATTTACACAAACAATGTAGGTGGAACTAGTCCCTAACATGCGGATCCTGGCCGAAGCCAACACGCATAAATACCACATGTGGATCCTGACCGAAGGTAACACGCATAATTACCCCATGCGGATCCTGACTGAAGCCAGCACGTATAAATACCCCATACAGATTCTGATCAAAGCCAACATGCATAAATACCCCATGCGGATCCTGACCGAAGCCAACACGCATAAATACCCTATGCGGATCCTGATCGAAGCCAACACGCATAAATTCCCCATGCGGATCCTGACCGAAGCCAACATGCATAAATACGATATGCGGATCCTAGCCGAAGTTAACACGAATAAATACCACTGGGTGGGAATCCAGTCCAACAGAAGTCTAAAAAGTAACAAGCTTTGCTCGATCAAAGAAGTTCTAAAAAGGTTTCATTATGTACAAGAAAGTCTTAACAAGGTTTCTATCTTATAAAGCATGTAAATTCATCATAAAACATGATATAGTTCTCAAGACATGATCTTTCATGCATCCAAACTAGTTAACAATTTCAAACAACGACTTGTGTTTCTTCATTAAACATTTTATTCTCAGTTATCGCTTGCAGTCAAGAAAACACATGCCATTCTTTGGATACAAAATACATACATAATGGTTTGAAAACATGCATTTAAAAATGGTGGGGTGTTATTAAGATGAATTGACCACCTACCTATTATACTGCCCACCGAAGGTCTAATTCCTTCCTTGTTTTCACCAATGAGGTACTCCTCTGAAAGCAACACCCACAATCAATATAGGAACTCTAAGTCCAATCCTATATAAATGTGAACTTTTATTCACGAAAAGAAGATACTAGAAGACAACTATCATCTCTACACCCTATAGCTTAAAACATCTACATAAAAGAGAAGAAGCTATTTTATCTCAAATAGAAGTTTAGAAAATATTGAAAACATTTAGCAAGCTCCAAATACCAAAAAGTAACCCCATATCAAGAATTTGGAAATATGTAACAACTTTAGGAAAAATAATCACTACAAATCATTGGAAATTCAGAAAATGTTGAAACAACGAAAGATAACATCAATATCTATACTTTTCATGAAGAAATCAACAACCGAAAACAAATCGAGAAATGAGAAAAGTACTGATTAACAATACATTTTGCAAAAACAGCTAGTTTTTAGAAAACAATAGCCAAACATTAAAAATCTACAATAAGCTGTCTACTTGTCCAAAATTTGTAAAATTTTTACTGAATATGGCTTAGGATTATAAATCAGTAGAAACTGGAAGCATATGATTTTGAGCTAAAACAAGGAAGTTGTGTAGGTTTTAGTGTAGCCTGCACAGTTAAATCCGAGAATCTAATTTTGGAAAACAACTAAAACTCGATTAAGACATGAAAAATTTAACGCAAGTCATGCTAAATCCATCATAACAACAAGCTTCTCTACCGAAATCTCAATTTAACCTAATTCACATTTAGATTTCATTCCTCAAACAAGGATACAAACCCAAAACAGAAACTTTAAGCAAAACCCTAGATTTTTGCTTCCAAATCCTCTATCAAGAAATCATTTAGATTAAATGATGAACACCTACACTAAAATTTTTGTTTTCCATTAGAACTCCACATTTTTCATCACCAAATTTCACCCAAAATAGAAAAAAAAAATTAAAATCTTACCTCAACATCAAAATCAGACCTTAGACACTTTCTTTTCCACCATTAAGCTCCAAATCACCATGATATACAACAACAAGGGATGAGGACCAAAACCCTAGGTTAATAACAACTGAAATCAGCTGAAATTAAAGAATTATTTGGGTTAGAAATCTTACCTAAAAATAAAGAAAATGAGGAGGAAAAATGGGGTATGAACCCGAAAAATCCGGCACCGCCCCACACTATCTATCTCGGAAGAAGAGAGAAAGGAGGCGTCCCGAATTCGTCCACGAATGAGTGGTAGCGAAGGACGACTAAAGAATGGGTGTGAAAGTGATGGAGTCGCCACCTAATTAGAGGGAATCAGGACCCTTTTTGTTTAGAAAATCGATTTTTATTTTATCGAAAACTCCATGGCGATCTTCCGGGCAATGGTCTGCAATGGAGAGATTCCTGGGTAAGGGAATTCAGGTACGAGTCAGGAATGTGTTAGGCACCTAACAACCGCCCGATCGTGAGATCGGCCTCTACATCGCATCTAAGGGCATTCTTTGGGAATTTACAATCAAGCTAAGCTACACTATAATGAGGAGGCAATAAAAGTAATGTATGGTGCCCCCTAAATCTACGTGACATGCTCATAAGGTTCTGGGGCAAAAATGTAAAATGAGTACGCCTCTCCATGCTCTAGAGATGCGTCAAAGCGCAGTGACACGTGTGAAGGTACCACACGTGCAGAAAAGAGGTGATATGTGCGACCGCACATATACCTAAGCATACAATAGTGACACGTGCATAACTATGCATGTACATGAGCAAACAAGCGACATTTGCAAAACTGGCATGCTCACTGAGGGAACGTGCAACACTGGCACGTGGCGAAGGGACGTGCAAAACTGGCAAGTGACAAAAGATCGTACGTGCAAAATAGGCACGCAACGATGGATAACGTGCAAAACTGGCACATGACGAAGGAACGTGCAAAACTAACACATGAAAAAAGATCGTACATGCAAAACAGACACGTGACGATGGACGATGTGCAAAACCAGCATGTGATGAAGGAACGTGCAAAACTGGCACGTGACAAAAGATCATACGTGCAAAACAGGCACGTGATGATGAACGACGTCCAAAACCAGCACCTAACGAAGGAACGTGCAAAACTAGCACGTGACGAGATCGTACGTGCAAAATAGGCACGTGACGATGGACGACGTGCAAAACCAGCACGTGACGAAGGAACGTGCAAAACTGGCACATGACAAAAGATCGTACATGCAAAACAGGCTCGTGACGAAGGAACGTGCAAAATTGGCACATAACAAGAGATCGCACGTGCAAAACAGGCACGTGACGATGGACGACGTGCAAAACCAGCACGTGACGAAGGAACATGCAAAACTGGCATGTGACAAAAGATCATACGTGCAAAATAGGCACGTGACGAAGGAACGTGCAAAACTGGCACGTGACAAGAGATCGCNAGGAACATGCAAAACTGGCATGTGACAAAAGATCATACGTGCAAAATAGGCACGTGACGAAGGAACGTGCAAAACTGGCACGTGACAAGAGATCGCACGTGCAAAATATGCACGTGACGATGGACGACGTACAAAATAGGCACATGACAATGGACGACGTGCAAAACCAGCACGTGACAAAGGAACGTGCAAAACTGGCATATGACAAAAGTTCGTACGTGCAAAACAGGTACATGACGATGAACGATGTGCAAAATCGGCACGTGACGAAGGAACGTGCAAAAGGCACGTGGCAATGGATGACGTGCAAAACCAACACGTGATGAAGGAATGTGCAAAACTAGCATGTGACAAAAGAACGTACGTGCAAAATAGGCTAGTGACGAAAGAACGTGCAAAACTGGCACGTGACAAGAGATCGTACGTGCAAAATAGGCACGTGACGCTGGACGACGTACGAAACAGGCACGTGATGATGGACGACGTGCATAATAGGCACGTGACGATGGGCGACGTGCAAAACAGGCACGTGACAAAGGATCGTACATGCAAAATAGGCACGTGAGGAAGGAACGTGCTAGACAGGCATATGGCGAAGGATCGTACGTGCAAAACAGACACGTGACGACGGATGACGTGCTAAACGAGCACGTCACAAAGAAACGTGTAAAACCGGCACGTGTCAAAAAATCTTATGTACAAAACAGGCACGTGACGATGGACGACGTGCAAAGCGGGCACGTGACGATAGAAGACGTGCAAAATAGACACGTGACAATGGACGACGTGCAAAACGAGCACATGAAAGAGGATAAAACATTTTCTTTACTCTTTGAAAACTTGATTCTCTCTTTTTATTTTGAAAAGCATATGACATGTGTCGGCTGCACGCATGGCGAAGACCCGCACACGTCCAGTGTGCGTATGCGGAGATGCATGAGAGTGACTCTAAAAGTCAACGAAGAACGATCTAAGGACCCTAGTCTTTGTCTAGGAATTCTAAGACCCTAAATGCACCTAGACTAATGAAATGAGTTTTCTTGAAAATGACTGGTTTTTATTTTATTTTTTCAAAAAAAGGTTTTAACCCAAAGTTGGGATCGGATTAGGAGCTTCACTTAACTAAGTGAATCCCTTGTCCGCCCTGAAAATCAACAAACAACCCTAAGACTAATGCATCCTATCTCTATAGCGAACAGTCCTAGACTAAGCACAAACCTAAGTGTATTTTAGGTTTTTTTATGGTTTGGCACTGATTAGGCTTCGAAAGCCCAATACAGAGATTCGGGAACAAGAACCCACAAGCGGGGTTCAGGTCCCAAGTGTTTTATTCAAAAGCTAATTTGCATTTATTTCTCTAGCCTAAAAGGGATTAAGCCGAAAATTAAGCTAAAACAAGATAGGATTAAAAAGAATTCACGAATTAAAGCATATGCACATTTTTCATGGATTTCTAGCATGGCATGCCTGGCAAACACATTAAGCAATCTTGTGACAATCATATCATCGCATAATCATATCATTATGCCAAAAGAGTAAAGAGTACCAAATGGATTGAACTCGACATATGGGTACTAAACAAAGTAAGCTAAACGTATTTGGATCATGTTAATCCAATAAGATTTTCCGTGATCTAAACCGTTCATATTGAAGATCATGTCATTTCCTACATATTTATCACAAACATCATGGCATTCTTAGTTCATACATCATGGGATTATGCATATTTTGCTCTCTTTCTATGAAACACACCCCATAGAAATCATCGTTAAATCATCATTAAGACATCACCTCATGAGGACTATATTTTAATGACAATCAATATGTGCATTTAACATTTATTATATCAAAATACACATGGCTTCAAGGATGTCTCAAGCAGTCATGTGAGAAATCAACATTATCATACAATTCATTCAAAAGATCAAGAGCATATTCTTTGATGAATAAGTGTAAGGCAAGATATAATGATTTTTAGGTAATCAAACAAGATTTAAACACCAAACATGGAAATCAACCACCAATTCTCAAATAAACCCTCTCTTTATTTTTGTCCAATCTCGGGTCTTACACAACCATTTATTTATAATACAGACATATTTTTCTAGCATGCAAAACCACTATGACCAGAAAGTTAAACATGCCTTTTTTTATTTCAAAGTTCTAATATACAGAAAAAGGAAAACTAGACATGCTTTTTAGCGCAAAGTTTTATTATATACAAAAATGGAAAGCAAGATAATCATATATTTTCCAACACAGAATCCTATTTCTTACAAAAATAGAAATTAGTACTACTTCTCACTTTTAACCCAACATTTTATTTCATACCAAAAATAGAAAACAGAATTATCACATAATTTCCAACTCAAAATTCTATTTCATACCGAAAGCAATATTATTACATACTTTCCTTATCAAAATTCTATTTCACACAACAAGGGATAACAAAGATTGTATTTATAACAAGGAATTTTTATTTACATAAAGATTAGATTAAAAAGATAAAGAAAAGGCTTACTGACCTGTAGCTTACAAATACTCCATTTAAGCAAATACAAGAAAGAAACCCAAAATATGCTCCATATAAGGATTGTAGATTAAAGAAATGTGTGGGAAATTGATTCCAAAAGAAGAAAGGTGATGTCACCCCTTTGTATTCATCCCACCATGATGATGCAGGAGAGAAGAATGGGTAAACAAAATGGATTTTCTCTCTCTTCTCTCTTCTCTCTACTCTCTACTCTTCCCTTAATTCTCACCAATCTTCTCTATTACCTCACTAACTCCACTCTCTGTTTCTGTAGATATTTCCTTAATGGAGAAGGAAAGGAACACTCAGAACCGCCCCAAAAATAGAAACCCTAACTTTCTCAGAGAAAAAGATGATAGAATTCAGAGAGAGGCCAGAGAGAAAAGGAAAAGGAGAAGAGAGAAGAAAGAAACTAGAGACAGGAGAGGCTGGAAGAAGAAAGACCAGAGAGTGTAAAAAAACCAAGAGAACCTTTTCTTTTCAGATAACTTTCCTTTTAAAGGAAAAACTAGGGTTTTTCTCTAGTTAACTGCTAGATCACCTACACTTGGACGGTTGAGATGAAGAGGTTCAGATGAAGAGGAAGAAAAATATCTTCTCTTAGTGGCCACATATCGTGCAAGGACTGGGTGGTCTAGGTTCACATGGATCGAGTGAATTTTTTGAGATAGAAGAAAAACAGAAGAGGTAATATTCATCTTCCACAAAACAGAATATTCCATCAAACTTGCTGAAATGATGACACGTGTCCCTCTTATTAGCATTCTACGATCTTCCAGTTTTTTAAAACAAAGAAAAGGGACACGTGTCACCGTTAGAGGGATATCGGCCCTTAAAGGGCCTATCCCAATCATATAGTGATATATGTCACTTATCTGTTAAAAAACAAATATTATTTTTTAAACTACCAAAAATAGAAAAGTATTTCCTTTTTCTCTTGAAACAAAATGGGACACGTGTCACCACACAGGGGAGATCGGCCTTCCAAGGGCCGATCCCACTACTGCAGTGATATGTGTCCCCTAATCACATGAAATATATTTCTTTTCTTTTTTTTTTTAAAATATAGAACACATTTTTTTTTACAAAACACATTTTTTAACACAAAACACATTTTTTTTCATCCGATCATCTCTCTTCCTTTTTCTTTTAAAACAAAAATGGGACACTTGTTACCACATTGGAGGGATCTGCCTTCCAAGGGCCGATCCCAATAATGTGCTGACAAGTGTTACCTGTTTATTACATAATAATAATTTTTTTCTATGACTTCTTTTTCTTTTTTTCTTTTTTAAAAAAATGATTTTTTTTAAACAAAACTTTTTTTTAAACAAAAGCCTTTTTTTAGAAAACAAAAAATAAAAAATAAACAAAAAGTGATCGGCCCTGATTCTAGTATTAATGTGACAAGTGTCACTTTTATTCTCTTAAAAGTATTCTATTTACTATAAAGTCCCCCACTTTATTGCTTTCACACAAAATCCCTTAAAAAGCTTTTACATTCAAAAGAGGTCCGTTTTTACCATTTTTCTAAAAAGGTCTGAAAATCTAAAATCCTTACGGTTATTAGTTG
>MVGT01004526.1:14672-48616 GCA_002174775.1 Macleaya cordata
GAACTATATAATGTAAAACAAGCACACTTATGTATATTTAGTATCACTTAACAAATTTTATATATGTATTATTTTATCAAGCGAGAGATCGTTTTAGAATTATGGTTTGGATTCAGCCTAGTGGATGACTAGGTAGTCTATATTGGAGAATATGGTTGATTGAATATGATGAGATGATATGGATGAAAGGAATTGATATAGAAATGCTATTTATGAATAAATCATCTCTTCTACAGGTTTATGACAGGTTTCAGACCCTGAAAATATAGGGGAAACTCTGGCGAATTTTCTGTTGGGCCTAACCATTTTTAGAGGTGATTAAAGTTCTGACGAACTAGATTAGTTTAACTCTGATTTAGGTTCATAAACATTTGTTTAGGTTTATTTAGTACTCATTAGTCACCTCATGTAGTAAACCTAACGCCTCGAGATGCGACTCAATTTCTTAGAGATTTTGAGTTTCGAGATTGGGGCGTTACAGGTTTCATTGAACTTTATTTAAAGTTGCTTGCTCCCCCAGTTTCTGAAGCAATATCCAACCCTCCCTTGTTGTCAGAAGTTGTTACACCCAGGAAGCGTATTAAGAAGATTATCAGAAAAACGAAAAAGGCAACATCACAAAAGATTGTTGCCCATAAACCCTACAAACCCCCTTCTTCTAAAGTCACAGGAAGAGCCCCAGGTTACAGGCTTTGCAGAGGGAAAGTTGAATAGTTTAAGAGTGAAGAGGGTACTGAATTTGGATGGTGCCAGTTGTGGAGCTCAATCACAAGATGCAAGTGAGACAGTTGTAAGATCCACTGTGGAGAATCTAGATGATTTAGGGACAGGTGTTGCTGTTGATTTAGATGGCTCTTTAAATATGGGTGAGAAATATACTCAAGCTAGGGTGGCTGAGAACATCCCCAACTTACCACCCCATGCAGCAAGACAAGATGCAAATGAGGATGTTGATGAGTCATTCTTGAGGGCAGCTGCTACACAAGCAAGTCAAATAGAGCAGTAGTATTTTTCTGCAAATATGGAACATTATTATGTTAAGGATGATGAAGATGGTGCAGAAATAAAAGTGGATGAAATGGGTATTCCATTTGAGCCATCTCTGGTGCATACAGAAGATAGATTTGTACACAGAGAAGATAATGAGAAATAGGATGATCAGCAGGGGAATACAGTTCCAGTTAAATCAGAAAGCAGTGATGATGATGAAAGACAGGGTTGAGGATGATAGGGGTGATGAGGATGAAGTCCCCAACTTCCCTCATTATGTTTATGCTCAGTTTGTCAAGGATTGTGGTGATTTGTATCAGAAAGACCCTGAACTAGAAGTTCAAGGATACACCCTTGCAAAGGATATGAAGTTTGCATCAGTAAAACCTTATAGATTACACCTTAGAACCTATACTATTGTGGAAAAATTTGTAATCGTTTCATCGAAGAGTGAAAGTTACAGGATGAGGTCCAAATGTAAGGTTGAAGATTGTAAGTGGGAATGCAATGCGAGGAAGTTACCTCACCAGGTCGCTTGGAGTATACGAAAATTGGTTCCTGAACATATTTGTCAAGGCCATCAAGAGGATAGACATCCAATGGTGAATGTAAGGTAAGTAGCAGATGTATTGGATCATGATTTCAGAGATCATCAAAATTCATAGAGTCCAGAAGATTTTTAGATTAGAGTGTGGAGGAAGTATCAGGCTAAGATCTCATTTTAAATAGCCTGGAGAGCAAGGAATAAGATATTGGTAAGGATATTTAGAAGCTTTTATAAGAGTTATGCTCTGATTCCTGAATTTTGTCAACATGTGATAGCTTCCAACCCAGGTAGCTTGGCAACTTTTTCTAGAGATGATCAGGAGTTAACATTCAAACACTACTTAGTTGCTTACAAAGCATCTATTGTGGGTTTTCGGGAAGGGTGTAGACCCATCATAGAGTTGGATGGTACTTTCCTTTAGGGAAAGTATGGTGGAGTGCTTCTGGCAGCTACTGCCTTAGATGCTAGGAATGGGTTGTTTTCACTTGCTATCTACATATGCAGATCTAAAGACCTTGAGAATTGGACCAAGTTTTTTGAAGCTCTAGCTCCACATATCCTTAAGCACCGAAGGAGGATTACTTTTATTTCGATTTTTACTCTCTTAATCCTTCGGTTATTTTAAGCGGCATCATTATCGTTTCGTTATGGACTTATTTCTAATTACTTAGTCTATTATTCTTCATTATATGATTTAAGGGCAATATTTTTCTATACCATGTTTTTGTTAAGGAATATAGTTTGTGAGGGGAAAAGGAGAACTGTTATATCAGTGGGTTAGTTTTTGAACCAGGTTAAACTGATCCTCTGATCAGTCATGAAATGCTGAAAACGAGCTTACAAATTTATTCTTCAGTAATTGTTGATCAGTTTCTTATGTTGTCTATAGATCTTTCTGCAGGTAAAAAGAAAATATTGCTTCAAATATTTGGGACTTAGTGTGATAATGTGGTCGAATTACTACATGCCACGGATGAGGATGCAATTCTTTAACGAGATATATATGATCGAATACCTATTTTTACCTGGGGAAAGGGCCGTGTGACCTTGGTTGGGGATTCCATTCATGCTATGCAGCCTAGTATGGGTCAAAATGGTTGCATGGCTATTAAGGTATGCTTTACTAAACAATTTGCGAATTAGAAAGTGATATCCTTGCTATGAAAACCATCTTAATGCATAAATCAACTAATCATGTGATATATTTAAAAGAGATGTCATTTTACTGCACCCCGGATTACATAATAATTATCAAAAGAAACTAGTTAGGGAAGCTTTTTTTTCTTTTAAATTATTCTTAATATGTGTGCTTTTTAATTGCCCGTGCTTCAGAATAACTAATTAAATGATGCTTCCTTCAAATGTAGGTGAAAAAACTGATCTTGAAGTAGAAATTCCAAATGATGAGAGATATGAAGTTGGGTTTTAGATTTTGCTTATGAACTTATATCCACGATGGTGTTTGTGGATATACTTTGTCATAGTGACTGATTGTGTTTTTTGAGGACTTGTGAAGGAGATGGATGAAGTGGAGAGGTTTCCATTAATTGTGGGTATGATTTGTAGTGGTTTGTTTTTGTGATTCCTAACACTCTAATATGGGATTGGGTAATGTATGGCTTCATCAAGAACTAGTTCTGGTAACAGAGGAAGGGGTGCAGCAACTTCTGGATCAGAAAAAAGAACAAAAGCACAAACTGGTAAATCTGCATCTATAGCAACAGAGGGTTCAGTTAGTAGGACTAAAACTAGAGTTAGAACTAGAGGAGGTTCAGGTAGAGGATCTGGGGCTAGGGGTGGAGGTAGAATGGAAGGGTTCACCAAACCTTCCACCAATCGGTGAGTTTTGATGGAATGCCTTCTCATTTTTTGCATCACTAACCACACCAACAAGATCAATTTGGGGGTATCCCAAGATGGCAGGGTTCAAGTTCAAAAACACCACACCAGCAACAACAATAACAGCATGGGCAGCAGCAGCAGAAGAAGGGGCCTTCTTCTTCTTCAGGTGTTAGTGGTATTGGGGGGATGGAACACCAAACTAAAAATAATCTATTTCATATATTTTTTTCTTTTTTATGGATGATGTGGATGGTTTATGATGATACTCATTTATTGGAGTTTTGGTGGATATTGGCAGGGTGGTCATGTTAGACCCATGCTTTGTTATCTAGTTTAATACTTTTTTGTCTTTCTTAAACAATTTAGATGTTAAACATGTTGTAGATGATTTGAACAAATGGATATGTTATACATATTATGTTTTTTAATCAGTTGGTGTTATGTGGTTTGAAACCATCATGGATATGTTATACAGGTTGTAGTTTAATATGTTGTGTTAAACAAGTTATATATCCCTTGTTAGTCCATTGAAACACTCAGGATAGTAAAACAGTTTAAAAGGCTTTTATTTCTTATTAAGGTTCATCTTGTCCACAATAAAACTACATAATTTTTCCATATTGCCTTGAAGTTCTTTGGCTTTTGATGCCACTAACACATCACTCAACCACTGAAAAGTATTACACTAAAGGCATTTTAGATAAGGGATTCCATAGTTGTGTTCAGTCCCTGAAATTTTTAACTTTCCCTTCCTTTTATAGTTTGGCTCAATCCATGGGGTATCTCTCCATTGGCATGCTTTGATCCAGTGATCGGTTGCCCCTCACCCAAAGCAACCATCTCCTAAGGATGTTGAGTTGATGAAGAATCCACTCCATTAATTGCCTCTTTTAACCATTGAAAGCCCATTACAAGTAAGGTGTTGGGAGGTAAAGAACTTTTTACCCAAAGAAGTGGGTTGAGAAGATCGCAATAATTTTCGAATCCCATTACAACTGGGCTTCCTACATCTTGTGTAAAGCTAGAGATGGTTAACAGAGTCGTGTCCTTCTATAGAACAAGCTTGGCATGAAATCTATTTCAAAAAAAAAAAAATCAGTGAAGATCTCGAATTTCACTTTCCCCCCACTGGATAATCACAAAAATCACTTACCCCTCCATTTTCTGAAACCAAAATAGGGAGCAAAAAGCCATAGTTTAGGGTTCTTTGATTGCAAAATATGGTTTGATACTTACCTAGGATGAAGCTTTTCCCCCTCCCATTCTTGAAATTTCAAAAAAATAGATATTCTAATGGAGCTTTAATGGTGGTTAGATCTAGAGAGAAGTATGGAAAAAGAAGATAGAGTTCTTAGAGGAAGAAGGGGGTTTTTATAAGGAGAGTGGGTGACCGTTGTGAGACAACGGTCACAATCCTTAGTTTTAATCGTGGCCGTGCATCCTAGGGTCGTTAGGATGCTGCCACGTCATTAATGAATCCTTTAACTTGGGTTGGGTTGGGTTAGTTAGAGGGGAGGGTATTTTAGACTTTTTTGGAGTCACATGACGTGCACGTGGGTCACTTTTGACCATTTGGATGGTCAAGTGACGTAAATGTTAACAGTAGGGGGTGGTTATGTGATTTTTTGAAAGATTTGGAGGGGGGGTGAGTGATTTTACAATTAGCATTTGGGGGGATAAAGACAATTTGTTCAAATCCGTATGATAGGTTTTATGCCATATAATAGATTAAGATCTTATGCCATATGCCAACTCTATTGTAGTATTATTTTGTCATACATAATTAATGAATATTCCATAAGATAGGAATTGAATAATACCACACCGGAGACTTACCTGGTCTCTCCCTCTCAATGCATCCACAATGGTGGAGTTTTTTTTCTTCCAAATTTACAAAATAAGACTTGGAAAATTTACCGTACAAGAGGAGAAGGTCGGCTAAATTTATAAGAGAGAGAAGGGAATTTGCAAATATGCATATTCTAAAACTTCTAACCCTATAAGAGCATCTACAATAGTAAAAAGAAAGTAGAAATTTGGCAAAAGCGGTGCCATAAATCAGTAAGAAAGTGCGAATGCAAATTTTGTCAGACAAGGACCTCAGTCAGAGTAAATTTAGCAAATGACAAAGATGATTTGCAAAAATGCGTAAGGCGGGCCTCATAGGCCACCCAACCTTAGGTAGGGTCTAGGGGGACTGCTCAACAGTTGGACGAGCCTCAAGTTCCCCACCTAAAGCTTTCTTTCTTTTTTAACTCTTGTCAAAAAGCTATTATTTTGTACATCTCTTAAAATATACGTTTGATGTCCAAATATTGTAGGTCCCACATAGAGGCGATCTAAGAGTTGAGTTTTGGGAAGGATATTCAACTCGCCATTTAGATCATCCTCACATAAAATCAGTTCATTCTAAAATTTCTGATACAATCAAAATTTTGGTTAAATTCAACGGTTTGTTATTCAATAAGAATGATCTCCTCACTGTTCATTTAAATTCAACAATTAATAGGGTTATAAGTTTAGGAATGGTATGATTTTTCTGTGAGGATGATCTACATGGTGAGAGAAATATCATCCCCAAAAATCAACTATTGGATCATCTGCATTTAAGACCCATAATATATGAACATCTATAAACTTTTGGCCCTCTTCTCACAAATTTTTTTTGTTGTTTAATTTGTCCATCTCAACCCTCTTTTCATCTCAATCCCTTATCCCCCAACAACTATATTTTAATATTGGAGTGGGATGGTAGGGTGCATGGGGTGGATTTAAGAAAATGGTTGGGCGGGGGTCTGGGGTTGCCAATGACTTGGGCAGGGACTGCCCTGACTGCCCATCATTGGGCGAGTAGCAGATTGCCCGCCTGATATTGGGCGGTCTGGGTAGGCCTTGCCCAAGTCATGGGGGGTTCTAACTATTTTTTATTATTTTTATTTTTCAAAATTTTGCAATTTTTTTTACTATGGATGTTGTATTGCAAAACTCATCTTTTTTTAAAACAAATGTTTTATGAGTATGGTTTGCCGACTTGGCCGAGTCACGGCTGACTCGGTCGATTGGGATCGGACTCGATCGCAACCTAACTAACTTACCATAACCAAACTTGATTTGTACTGGATCGGCTTGATCCGGTTTTGACTGGTTGAGTCATGATGTAAGTTATTTTTGTGCGCATTTTTTTTTGAAAAAAAGCTTCTATTTTTTAAGTCTTTTTGTTTGTCAAAGTTTTTGCAAATTTTAGATTTGTGGGCCTGGCTTTTCTTCTTCTTTTCTTTTATTTTTTTAAAAGAAGGGGGACTATTGCCCAGGTTACATATTTAAGAAGGTGAAGATACACCATGATAGGTATGTGAGAAGCGCAGAGACACCGCCAAGTACTTGATCAACTAAAGGAACAACCACGAAAGGGCTATGGTAATCGCCACCAAATGGCTATCATAACCGTCACCAAATATTACATGGGACAAACTAATAGCAAACCACAAGCTAAGAGTTTTGATCCTAAGACCTCTCAAGTTATGGGAGGGGTGCACAATCGTTGGGCAAACACCCATGTGCGCTCGCTTTCCCTTTTCTGCTATAAGAGCTTTTGTTGTCTAATTTTATTTAGTTGACTATATATTTTGTAATGCAAAATTTAAAAACTTTCTAAATATTGATATGGATTCTATGGAAAAGTATTGTGTCCGTAGTATGTGCATGAAAAAAATGGATACAGTTGTAGATTTAAGTGTATGGAAAATGTATAGAGTTGTAGATTTAAATGTATAGTAAGTGTATATACGTGTCATATGTTTATGGAAAATGTATAATTATAATTAATATATAAATAATAAAGAAGAAAGTGTATAATGGTGATCTCTATGTGCTGACTCGACCTATTCGCGCGAGTTGACTCGAACTCAATCACGGAGTCCGAGTCGACAAACCACGTCTATGAAAATGCAATATGATTATACACTATTGTGGATGCTCTTAAAAAACAACCGTCTATTATATAGAAATAATTTTCTAACAATTGACTTTTCAATCGATGTTAGAAAATTTAAAATAGACATTTTTTTTTGTAAGAATGATCTAGGTGGCGATAATATTCTCACCAAATATAAACTATTAGATTGTCTCCATATGCACCGTACACGGTAAAATCAGGAAGGAGAGTAGGAGACGGAGGATTTGGGACAGAGTATCCAATTGAAGACATATAACTACCACCAAAATTTTGTTCTTCAAGCCTCAAATGGCAGTTAGAGGGAGGTTCAAGTATTAAGGGTGAGCCCCAAAAATTTGGGGTGGCGATAGACGAGTTAGTGGGCGACACACCCAATGAAGGGCGACACACCCTCCATCGCCCATTTTTTTTTAATAAAAATAGTGTTTGGGGGATGGAGGGAGTAAAGGGCGACGCTCCCTCCATCACCCATTTCTTTTTGTTTTAAAATACTTTATTTTGTTGTATAAAAATTTATATATGTTTCGATACACTAAGATTGTGGGGTCTACTTGGATACAATTCAATAGCTGATATTTAGTGAGATTGTTCTCCTCACCATGTAGATCATCTTCACAAAAAATTATCACATCTAAGACTTCTAACCCCATCAAAAGTTCTCTTTTCCTAACCATTATTCTCACCATTAATTTTCAATCAACTTCCGATCAATTTTTGAAGGGTTAGAAGCTTTAGAATTGGGTGATTATTTGTGAGAATGATATACATGGTGAGGAGAACATCCTCACCAAATATCAGCTATTGGATCGTATCCAAGTGGACCCCATAGGCTTGGTGTTTCGAAACATACGAAAATTTTCATACAACAAAAAAGTATATGAAAACAAAAAAAAAAAATTAAAACTTGAAGCAAAAGGTGGCGACAGAGGGAGTGTCGCCCTACATTCCCTTTATTGACCAAACTATTTTTTTTAAAAAAAATAATGGGCGAGGGAGTGTCGCCTTTCACTCCTTCTGTCGCCTTCTACTTCTTCTATTGCCTTCTAGTCCCTCTATCGATCCGTCTTTCCCTCAATTTCGGCCTCAAATATGAGGCTGGGTGGAGGAGTTTGGGAGATGGTGGTCATCTTAGTACTTGCATTTATCCCTCAAACCTCTCCAATTTAGAGGAAAGAGGGAGCCATAGTACTTGCCCTTAAGGATAGAGGGCTTTTAAACAAACAACCAATAGATTTGACAAACAAGCTTGCTTCAAATTTGTGTTTGAAAATCCAACGGCCCACATCACACGTTGCTGACACGCCTACGCCTCCGTGCTCATTTCTCTCTCTCAACAACCCTCATTTACATAAAGACTTTTCCCCGCCCTCTTTCTCTTTCCCTCTCCAAACGAAACGAAGGGCGTCCGACGGTCGAGACAACCACCGGAGCTACGATTTCCAAGTAACGTACCATATACTATTTTGAAATGAATCAAATGAATCGTTTCTTGTTACTTTTGTTCTTTTTTTATTTTTTTTAATTTTTTTTTTCTGTTTTATTTTTGTGCATGTAATGGCTTCTTAATTAGGTTTTCATCTCCCACCTATATCTGCTCATCAATCAGTCTCCATGCTCCACATCATTATGTTGTTGGAATTAGAAAACGTTTATCAAAATAGATGATAGATTAGAAATAATTTGATCTTTAGATTTGAGTTCAGGGATCGAATCAGTTTGTTCTTACTTTGGGTAATCAGTATTTCAAGATTTTTACAGTTACATCTAGCTAGGGGTTCGTTTTATTTAATCAAAATTAATACCCTTTCTTAAACTTCCTGATAGAAGCAAGATTAATGGGCTACAAATTCCTATAAAAAATCCCTCTGTTTTTTTCCTTTATAAAATTCTTTATTTTTCAGAAAAAAAAAATTTCTGTAAGAATTCAATTGGATGTAAAACATTAATATATATACGATTGATGTTTAAATTAGTTAATTCATTACAAGAGATGATGGGTGTTAATTTTTTTTTGTTGATTATTCTCTTTTATGAGTCCCTATGGCATGTTGTTTTTTTGTTTTTGATGTAGTCTATCCTCCCCTTTTTAATAAATTTAATTTTATAAGAAATAAAAATATGTTTGGTTAATTATTATCTAATTTGATTAGATTTATTGTTAACTCATTAGCCTATTATTAGACTTGCGAGTTGCAAGAGATTTAGTTGTGTATGATTGCTTACTAGGTTTTTGGCGTCTTTCTTTTTTCTATTTTTCGTTTTATATAATTGAAAATTTGAAACTACGAGAATAAAAGAAATTTTGGGTGAATCCGTAAATAATGACGATAATATGTAATTGATGCTAGTTTAAAAAAAATAAATTATGTTCTATTGTAAGATTGAAATGTATTCCCAAATTCTAATCAGTAGATGGGTTTTTAAGGGTTGAGAAATACTGTCTATCCATCTTTGCTTCTGAATCCTCAAATACTTTTTCAGTCTATGCATGCAATTCTTTTGTGCTGGTTTTTATGTTCTTTTCAGTAACTACTGATATTCTTCTTCTTTCTTCTTTTTTTTTTTTTTTGTTTTTTTGGTTATTTATGGAGTAAGATTCTTTGACTGTATGTTTTGTTTCTCTAACTTGATCATTGCTATGATATGTTATAGGTTGGTTTAGAGTTATTTGAGTTTTTTACAAGTAAACTAGATTAAAGATGCCGAACAGAGGAATAATAACAATAGAAAATTTGTTATTATTTATAATTTTTTTTCATAACTTTGCTACCCTAGAATCATAATAATATCTTGGAGTCAAGGCTGAGAAGTATCAATCAGATTGATGTATTGCATGTTGGTCTACCATGGGCAAATGAAATAGAGAGTCTGGTATTTTCCAATCAATCAATAAATAAAAAGATAAATAGATAATCTGTTAGCTACCTTTCCCTGGAGTATAGGATATACATGCATTAACATTATTATGATCTTCTTTAGCCTGTGAGATTTGGGCCGAATTTGCTTAATTCTGTTTTTGCCTTATCAATGAGTTATAGGTTTTTGCACAATCTTGAATTAATACGTAGTACGATGGAATACGTACTCCATCGTACTTTGTTTAGTGATATATGTTAGGATTTTACCACATTGTCTATCATCAGGACAAATTGTGCAGATTCAGGGCCAATGATTGCACTGATTTTGGTACATTGCCTGGTGCAATGAAATACCAATCTTGATTAATCTGACGGCTTTGAGGGAAATGATTTGATCTGATGGCAACAGATAACTGATCTAGCCCATCTTGGTGACTTTTTTTTTTGTGTTGGTCCAACAAGAGTGTGTTAAGTATTGTTGGGGTGGCTGTACTCAGGTTTTCCCTGACATGATCAGTGCACTTGTGTGTCTTAGACACGTTTCTTGCCAAGAACATGCATCGTTGAGCTCTAGCTTTGTTGGAAAGGAACATCCAACAACCATAAAATTAATGTGAGTCAATTGAAGACCCGAGCTAAGCGAGGATTCAATTCATATATGGACACGGATCCAGCAAGTCAATACAATTAAGATCCATAAACCGCTCAGACCTAGTTAGATGAGTTTAATCTCGGTTAGCAGTTTCGAAATATATATATATATATATATATATATATGATATCCAAGGTGTCCGGGCCACTACATAGTGCAGTTTCGATATTGTAGTGGATCATAATTCGATGATTAAACCTCTACTGGTGTAGTGAGAATTAGATAATTTGTCTATCACTTCTAGTTATGATAGTTGTGTTCTAATTTCTCTTTTGATTGACTACGTAAGAAGATTTTAAGTCAATTTAATCCTCTTCTTTTTAAAGTTAAATATAAAACAAAATTCATATGTTGTTCAAGAAACTAATATATTTACGTATTGTCCAACAAGGTAAAGAGATTACTGGGAGAAACCTAGATCCGTTAACAACTGACAAAATTTGTGGGTTTGCGTTATGAATAGAGGTATGTACATGCACTTATTATTTTCAATTAATGTTGTTTATTATGTTCTATTAATTATTGTGTCATGAAGTCACAATGGCTTCTTTCTTTATTTGTACCCATCGACAGATAGAAATCCATGGAACAAGCTGGATGATGAAATGGTGGAGACAGTGTTGGCACAACTTCCCACATTGGACATTTTTTGTTGCCAGTTTGTGTGTAAGAGATGGAATTCAATCGTCCATTCACCAACCTTTCCGATTGCCTCACAGCAACTCTTTGATCGTCGTCCATGGTTCATAATATTCAATAAAGCACCACCAGCTTGTGTGGTTTATGATATGGAGGTTTTTGACTGGAGGCCACGTTTCAAACTCTTATTACCCGCTGAAATTAGAGGAAAGCCATGTCGTCCAGCTGTTGCATCTGCTGGACTTTTGTGCTTTTCTTCTGCAACCACCTGCTCTTTGATTGTTTGCAATCCTTTTACTGGTTTGGTACGCTTATTACCTAGAATGCGTACGAGAACCAATACTAATGGTAGTGGGATCGCAATGTACGTATCACCAGGATCTAAGAATTACAAAGTTTTTGTAGCTTTTGGAAAATGGCCTAAAATGCGTATGAAAGTTTTCTCATCAGGAAAGAAGAAAGCTTCTTGGATGGAGTTGTCTATGAGGCTGCTCAAAGATGAATATGGGGAATGGTCTTTATGGGACAAAGGTGTGACGGTTATGGGTAATGAAGGGAAGGTTCTGGTGTATTACCTTACCCTAAATGGAATATTAGTATGTTTTGATACCCAGAAAGGCACCATTTTTTTGTGCCCAAGATTACTTGAACGAGAACATATTTTCACAATGGACTTGGTCGAGTGTGGTGGAAGGGTTTTCATCGTGGTCCTTATGGAGGCAATTGAGTCTTCTTTTTCTACAACACGAACATTACATGTTTGGGAGTTTGATAATAAGAAAGCAGAGTGGGAGCACATTGCAGCCATGCCACCAAACATGTCCCAAGACTACTATGACGTTGGAACTCTCATCACATGTTCTGGTCAAGGCAACTACATAATGGTCTGTGTGAACTCTATAATTGATGACACCTACTTCAACCATGTGGTGATTTATAACATAAAAAAGAATACTTGGGTCGAGCTTTCAACATGCTTTGACAACTTCGACGGCGATGACCACATAAAGGTTTTGTGTCCTTATGCTTTCAAGCCAGAAATGGAAGCCAAAGTATAATGGGGTTTCATTCTTTCTTTTTTTCTTTTTCTTTTTTTAGTTTCTGTTTAAGCAGTAGGAAGCACATCCATTACGAGAGTGTGCTTTACTTTTTCTTCATAAGCAAGTGTGCTTACATTCATATTTGTTTTATATAAATGATTAATATTTCCTATTCGTGTCCATTACTCAACTCATTATAGTTTCTCATTGTTATATGTGAATGATTAAAATCTGAAATTAGTATTAGTATCTTACACATTTGCTTCTTTCATAAGAAAAAAAATAGTAGTTTTTACCCTATAGACCTCAAAATTGCAAGTTAATTACATTTACTCCCTTGAACTTGTAGTTAAGGTATATTTGTTTTTAAGTAAGTACTTAATGAACGAGAAATTTCTTATATCTGTCTGATTTCTATTGAATCAAGATACCCGTCTGTTATTGTATTTGTATAATTTATGATAGGTTTGTCGAATCTTTGCAATCCTCTGTATGTCTGCCAGATTCTAAGCTTGAACTCATGTGAGGATTGCCTCATTTAAACTTGATGGGCAAAGCCTTGTTGGGTGAAGAGCTTCAATCCAGGTTGCATGCAGTCTCTATCGGATGGTCATGGACCTCATGGTGCCTTTCAGTTTCACTAGAGAACAGAAAATCAAGGTTAGCGATCTATTAACTATTTGGGAAATTTACACGCACCCCAATTTTGGTTTTTCCACCCCATGTATTCGTATATTCTGTTTACATCCTGACTCTGGGGCCTTATATGGAGATGATCCAAAGTTTTTTTTTTTTTGTTTGTTTGTTAAAGATTATCTCCTCACTATATATGTAAATCACATATTTGCTTGCACATTGACTACTAAATGTTACTATTTTTTCTTCTTTCTTGTTGATCATTCAATGAATTAAGAAAGCTTTCCCTATGACCAGCCTGACTTTTGCATTATGCTGTACTTTTAGTTTTCTTGCTTTTTTTTTTTTTTTTAATCAGTGAAAGAAGATTTTACTAAGTATAAAAAACTAGAAGTACACTTGGTACAGATTAGTTGCTTTTATAGATGAAGAACATGATTAGGTGTGTGTTAGGCTTTGTGGTGCAAGGTTATGTGTGGAGGGATGAACTTTATCTGTTTTGTATCACTCTTCTTAATTTATGTCTCCTCTGTTTTGTATCTTGTTTCTCCGTTGATTTTTGGTACGGAAGCAAGTGTTGATCCTTTGACAAGACTCTACCTGCATATCTTTCTCTTCTCTCTCTGCTGTAAAAAAATTAAAAAATGATTATATGGTTGAAATAATCTGAACAATATCATTAAATGGTTGTCGTTTGATTGAGAGTGAACTCAAGCGGCATTTTATTGCCTCCTGTTTGCTAAAATCTGAACAAAACTCAACAGATCAAGAGAGGAAATTGTTATATTAGCATGACAATAGGTGAAATATTTAAAGAGTGATTTTTTTTTTTTTTTTATCAAGCCACCGCACAGCATACACCATTAATATCACACATCTGTTTTAGATTTTCAAAGGTGGTCTCTTGTAGAAGGTCTTCTGTCTTTTGGAGTTCTTTTTTTTCATTTAATCAGTGAATTTGTATGTAAGAGGGCGTGAACCCAGGTTGTTGGTACCATCCCCCAACAACTTTACCACTCCAACCGAGTGATACCTACGTCTTTTGGAGTTCTTTTAAAGATGAGTTTTATTTATTTATTTATTTTTTCTCTCTTGTATGTTTTGATGATGTAAAAGATGGGTTTTTATTTGAATATAACAAGTACCATGAAGTTCTTATTTTGATGTCTTTATTTTATGTTTTTAGACCTACTACTTTGTTTTGTTCCCTTCTAGTTTAAACCCACCCCACTCTGGTGATTTTGTATTTCTGGGTGAGATTAATTCATATTTCATGTATTAGAAATCTTTCTGTTTCTTTTGAACAAACATGAGCTTCCAGTCTTTAGCAGAAGAAGGAAAAGGGTGCACAGTGGATGACCTTGAACAAATAATTGCAGGTGAGTCCCTTCTGTCTCTAAAATCCTGCTTCAGTTATCTTGCCCTTCTTCTATTTAAACCATTTCTAGTACTAACAAATACATATTTTGATGAGAATATCATGTCTTGGCCGATACTTGAAAACATGCTTCTATCTAGGATACTATTTGAACAGATTGATCATAGCAACACGTTAACACATACTACTAAGAAATATCAACTTTTTCAAGAGATTGAAGATATACTTGAGAAATACATACTGTTTTGATGCATTTTTTCCTGCCTATATGTATGAATTATGTGGAAGCAAAGCAATTTTATCTTTCTATGCTCATTGTATATTGGAGACAGATCAAGGGTTACAAAGTAATGAATTTCTTCTTCAAAACTTGACATCTATGTTATTAAAGTCGGGGCCTAGGTGGATTTAATCGTTGCCTAGGCGCTAGGCGCCCTCTGTCCGCCACGCCTTGGCCCCTAGGCGTCCAAGGCCGCCAAGCCCAAAAAATTGGGGCCTAGGCAGGCGATTAGGGCTAGGCGGCTAGGCCCCTAGGCGCCGACTAGGCCCTTTATTAAAAAAAAAATTCAACTTTCAAGGGGTTTTTTGAAAACATTTATAGTTTTAGGTCCATTGGGTATAAAAGACTTTTTTAGGGCCTTTAATGAAAAAAACCATACATCTCTACTATAATAAAAAGAAGAAAAGAAGGGAAGCGGGAGGGTTTTTTTGTTCACGTAGCATGAACTACTTTTTTTATCTCCTTCTTCCTCTTTTCTTTTTTTCTCTGTTTTTTTTCCCCCACCGATTCTTCTTCTTCTCCCTCTTTGTTTTCCTATTTTTTTCCCCATCGATCCAGGTAGCATGAGGCTGAGCTACTGTCCCCCTTCTTCACATGCTTCTTCTTCTCTCTTCTATTTCTCTGCTTTTTTTTTTTCCCTGCATACTGCTTTCTTTTTTTGTTTTTACTTTGTTGTTGTGGATCATTATTAATTAACATACTAGGCTATGGATATTTTGTTTTGATGTTGTTGCATGTGGATCATTATTGTTTAATGTTAATTTTATGAAAATTTTGTGACATACATATGTATATATTTTTTTAGAATTTATATTAATTAAATTTATATATGCCCACTTAATCCCGACTAGGCCTCGCCTAGAAGGACCTAGGCGCTAGGCGCCCCTTGGCCGCCCAGCCTCTTGTCACGGGGCTAGCACTTGATCAATTTGCTAAGCAACCGTGCGGCACTTGAACTAGTTCTCCTGCTAGTCAAGTCAGCCTTTCCCCCTTTGTGAAGCTTAGAACTCTCCCTAGTTAGCTAAGCTCACACAACATGCAAGAAAACACAAGAGAAGCTTCAAGAGAAAACCTAAACTCTTATTACTGAACTCTTGGTTCTTGGTAGCTACAAATGAAATGGGACTCCCCTTATATAGACAGATTGGGGGTCCAATGGTCGACTAGGATCACAACATGTGTCATACATCTGATGAAGGGGACAAGCTCCTAGGTTTCCCCCATAAAATATTCCTAGGTTACCATGCTCGAGGAATATACAAGGCTCAAGAATGTCGGCATGTCTCTAGGGAATCTAGAGACATGTTAGGCTGGCTAGCTGTCTTGGGGCCCGGTGGGGCCTGTATGTCTGCTAGCTGTCTCGGGGCCCTTGGACTGGGCTCGTGCGTATACAATCTGTTCAGGGCCTCTTATGCCCCTTTTTGCTTACTTAGGCCTTGGCCCATGACCTGCTCTGGGCCGTTGGTACTGAGCATGTCGCGGATGGCATGGGTACTGGCCCAATCCGTGACACTCCGCCTAGGACTTTAACAACATAGCTTGACATGCTGGAGAAATGTGCCGGATGCAGATTTTAGTCTGATCAAATATTCCATAAGTTATAAATGTTTATTTGTCATCCTTGTAGTTTTAGCTGATATTTATAGAACTTCCTATAGCTACAGAGAGTCGGGATATATCTGTGTATTATGGTTTTTGTACAGTTTCCATAAGAGCTTCTGTTATGTGCACAATTCTACATTTAATTTAGTTCAGTTGGTCATTTGTATTATCTTTATTTTAGGTAGTTATATTTAGTTTTATATTTTAGTTAACTTGATCATGCACGTACATGTGAGTGATGGGTGGTTTCTTTAATTAGTTTGTGTTAGTGGTTAAGTGGGAATTAGTGGTTTGAGTTGTGGGTAGTTATTGAGTGTTTTGTTTGAGCTCTATAAAGAGCCATGTATTCAACGATTTTATAAAAAGAGTGGTGATATCCGCCATCCTCACTTACACATGGGGATATCCTAGGATTTTATTTGTTGGTCAAACTTTTGTTTGACAAAGATTTGAAGAGATTTGTTCTTTGGGCCATCCTCCCTATTTATAATATAATAATAAGAGCAACTGTTTTATCCCCACCCACAAACCAAAATACATCCCACCATCTTCATCTTCCCTACCACCACCAACCATCGCCACCATCACCACCCCCATTATTGCCACCACAACACTAGAAAGAGAGAACAGAGAGAAAATAGTGAAGAGATCAAGTGAAAAAGAGTACATAGATCAAGAGAAAGAGATTGAAAGAGATCGAGAGTCAGCTAAAAAAATTTCAGATATGAAAAATAAAGTTTTAGACTACAAATTTCGAGTCCAAAACTTTGGATTCGGACTATGAGACGGATTGAAAGATCTGTTGCTCATCTTCATCTTTAAATTTGCCAAATACAACACTATAAACCGAACCGCCATTATCAGAAACCCTAAAAATGAGCAAGCTAGCTAAGAGTATTACGCAGGTTTAAGACTTTGAATGCAGCATGAGTTCTAGAGAGAGAGAGAGAGAGAGAGAGAGAATGAAGTAGCTATACTAGTAGTTGCAGATCGATGAACAAAAGGAATAAGATGAGGTTCGATTTATAGAAGGGTTTGATATCTTGAAATCCAATAAATGATTGCTTATGCAGCCGTTTCTGGAGGAATCATGCACTCATTATACTTGATGCATTTTAGATCCAGATCTGAGAATCACAATTATAAACAGGGTTGATTCATTCATGTTCAAATAAACCAACCACTCCTAACCTCAACAAGTGCTTGGAGAGTTTAGCTCGAAATTTATAGATTCCAAGCTTGTTGAACTTGGTTCAAATCCTTCCCATTTCAAACCAAAAACTCTATTTTTGTGTGCCGGTGGATTTCCAGTGGTTGAGCTTGGAGTGTCAAGCTCGTGGTGATATACTCGAGGAGTCGAGTATTGGTTCAAGGTGCGGGACTTGCAGAGTTTAAGTTGGAGACACATCACTATCCACTAAAAGGAAAATTCGTGGAGTTCAAATTTGTAGAAGAACTGTACACCGTAGCTGTTGGAGAGGAAGTCGTAATTCGTGTCCATCGAGTGGTAAATCAGTTTGTAAGCTTTTATTAACTTTTAGTGGATTCTTTTCTGGACTAGGTCCCAGGGTTTTTCCCAGTTTGGGTTTCCTCGTAAACAAAATCTCTTGTGCATATTTTCACACTTATTATGAGATTGAATTATTCTATTCTTGTTCTTAATTCTGCATATTAAGAATCGAATAAGTCAATACTCTTGTTAGAGATTATTGTTTTGTTATTTATCACCTACCTCATTCGTCGACTCTATCCGATCTGATATTTCTATAAAGCATGAGTTCTATAACAAGGTATTGAACCTATGGATCTACTCCCCCTTTTTTATTTGTAATTATAATTTTTATTAGGCGATTGTGTAATCCAACTAAAACCGTAGGACATTTAGACTTTCACATATCTTGCCGAAGTAAAAAAATTAGGGTGATACCTAGTATCCGGATGATATATTTGGCTAAATGAGCTGGTTGTCGATTTTCGATAGGTAGAAAAAGCACACATCTGAGGTCTCTTCAGCACTAATGTTTGGACACACATGGGTGGAGTGATCCGTACTAAAACAACTATGGCATGGTTCAGTAATACTCATGAGAGGGCTCTGGTTGTACCTAGTGGTCTGAAGTGTAAATGCATCAAACTTTTTGTTCAAAAGATTCATTCCATTTGTCCGATTCTCCATTATAGATTTTAATTCAGAATCTGGCTTGATCTCATATATTCTAGGCTTTCTACGTTCCTTCCCATTCTTAGAAAATTCATCAGAAGAACAAATTCAATTTGTTCATTTTTAGCTAGTTATTCTAAATAGGTTTAGGCTTGGTTGGGAGTTTGGTCTTTGTACTTACTCCTATGCATAGATTCTATAATGGTACGGTTTATAGGTGTGAGACCCCTGTAGAAGAAATAGAACAATTGTGCCTTATCATATCCATGGTGTGGACATTTAATCAATAAATCATGAAAAGTGAACAACCGTATAACCATTTAGGAAAATTTCTAATTATTTGCAATACTCTCCGTGCCATGAATTTAAATGAAGAGGATATTAAATTGCATTTTTTTCTTATAACCTTAGAAGATAAGGCGGTCGTATGGCTGAATTCTCTCCCCCCTAACTCTATTCATTTATGGGATACACTTGCACATAAATTTATGAACAAATTTTATCCCATTCAAAAAATAGTCAATGAGGGATGCCATTAGTAATTTCAGGGGGAAGGTAGATGAGGAATTTTATTGACTGAGAGAGAAAGGGAGAGAAGAAGAGATTGAGTAAGAGAGAGAAAGAGTTCAGATTTCAGATCTAATCTTTCTCTAATTCTCTCCCTCACTCTCTTATCATCTCTCTCTCTCTCTCTCCCTCCTTTCTCTTCCTGCCGGCGGTGGCAAGATTTGGGATGGCGAAGGTGGTGGTGGATGCAGCGGTGGCTATGGCAATGAAAGAAGAGGATTTTTTTTAATGTTTAATAAAAATGAATTTTTTATTGAGAAGGGGTTGGGATATCTCCTAATTCATTGAGGGGATGCCCTCAAGTGTATTTTGACAAAATAGGGATATCCCCTGGTCTAGGGTATCCCCAAGTGTAAGTGAGGATGGGTGATATCACTATTCTTTTAAAAAAAGGAATGAAATGAGTTAGAGAATTATCTCTTGTTTGGAGGTTGTGTTCCCTCGAAGGATCCAATTGGAGGTTTGATTTCCCTCGAAGTAAATCAATTATCTTTCTTTAAATTCTAGGTTCGTAACTGCTTCATGTAGGGCCCATGCTTATTTCAGTGTGATGATCTACTCAATATTTATATAATCTTCACCATAAATCACATCTTCTAAAACTTCTAACCCCATAAAAAATTAGGTGATTTTTAGGTCACCCATTTTTATCATTAATTTGTAAACCAACTTTGGATGGGGTTGAACTTTTAAAGTTCTAGAACAGTTTTTATTTGAGGAGATCATCCTCACAACTAGGATCATCTCCATGTGAGTTCCACCAAAAATCTTGTATGAAAAACCCATTTTACATGGATCCTGATTCTTCTACATATCCATTATCTTACGCTGATAGAATGACATTATTTGAAAACTTCCTAAAAACATTTATCTGGTTTTATGGCCAAGTGATAAGCAATGACATTGTCTTGACTGATCATATTCTTGTGAGTGTTTCCGTTCTAACCTTGCAGACCTAGAGAGTTATTCAAATTGATTGTAGACCTAAATATAATTGGTCTTTGAGTCTGATATGAGTCATGCTTCAACCGTTTAGCTAGAAGAGAGAAGGCATCAAATAATCCCCAACTCTGTGACCCCGTGTGACCCACTGTTCTAGGTCTCACTTGGAGATGGTCTAAAGGGTTAATTTTCTGTGAGGATGTTCTCACCATGTAGATCACCCTCGTAAAAAATCAACCCTTTCATCTTCCTCCTTCGTGGTGCGGGTCACGGAGGTGGGGTGGTCGTCTGATTCGTTCTCCTTTTTATAACTTGTAACATCTTCCCATGTCTTCTCAATCATTCAATTTTCTTTAAATTATTAATTACTTTTATGACTCCAAACCTTTGCAAAAATTGCAGGGGAGATCAAGTATTCCATGCGAAAATTTTTGTAGAAATTTTAGCATGCTCTGAAGAGACCGATAGCTGAAGTAAAAGGCAAAAGAAGTTGGAGATGATGTATTTGTTTTAGAGATGAGAAGGGTTCGGCATACATGATTTTTTAAACTGCTTGTAAAATTTCTAAAATAGCTTTGGGTGGTTTTGTAGCTTTAACTCTTCTCTGGTTTAGTCCTACATTGCTTGGGAGACATGGAATGATAAGGTTTATAAGTGACAACACTTATTAGAGTTTATCTTTTAAGTGTTGGGTCCTCATTGGAATTGATAAGGTGGTGCAAAACACCACCGCACATGTGCATGTGCATGTGCGTGTGCATGTGCGATTGGGATTTTTAGGGCGCAGTGGGCGCTTTAGTGGCGCATCGTCGCTAGGAGCTATTGGAGCCTTAATCTTTTTCAAAAATGAGATGGTATCAATGTAGTATCGATACCAACCATATACTGGTAGTGTGGGACCCCATACTGGTATCGATACTAAGGTGATCTGAAGTCACGTTTTGAATGAGTATCGATACCTACTCGCACCAATTCAGAACAATCACCATTTTTGCTCCGAAATGGTGCTTCCAAGGCTATAGATAGATGGTTTCTTGGCCATTCTCAACATACTTCGAATTCCTAAGTAAACCAAAGCAAAGTTAGAGTATTTTGGCATTATCAGAGATCAAAAAGAGTGTTCTTGAGTTGTGATCGAATCTTGCACATTCGAACTCACAAATCCTACTGTTAGACTCCATTGTATCCTGAAAACATATTTCGTATACCCTGGTGCAATTATAGGGGTGAAATATTGTTTGAAAGGCAGCGTTTACGTGCCTTGGAGTTCTTTAAACCATTCAAGTTTTCATTACTGTTCTGTATAATTTATTCAACAATTTTCAAACAATAATTTCATCACTGTAGGGAACAGTGTCGCAATCCATTCAAGTAATGAACCAGGACTTCACAAGTCTTGAGATGTTCGATGGAGAAAACTTTACAAGGTGGCAAGAGAAGATGATGTTCTTCTTAACAACATTGAAGGTGTCTAACATTCTGAGCGAGAATCTTCAACCTATTCCTGACGAAACACCGGAAGATTCAACTGAACTAAAGATGGAGAGAATGAAGAGAAAAAAAGAAGAATTTTTATGCCGTGGACACATTCTCAACGCACTTTCTAGCCCCATCTATACAGCCCATCGTCCTATCTAAACTGCTAAAGAATTGTGGACTACTTTACAACAAAAATACCGTATTGAAGAGGTGAGTAACCAGAAATTCTTAATCGGTAATTTCATGAGTTTTAAGATGATTGACGATAAGTCTATACTTGCGCAAGCGCATAGTTTTCTTAATATTGTCAGTGATCTTAATGTAGCAGAAATTAGTCTCCCTGTAGAGTTCTTGGTTGGAGTCATCATTGTATGTCTTCCAAAGTCATGGAATGGCTACAAGAAGAAACTCAAACATGATGAGAAGAAATACACTCTGGAATCCTTGCTGTATCACCTTCGTATAGAAGAAGATTCACAGAAACGTGAAGAAAAATCTGAGGATCTTTCTAAGGCAAACATGGTTGAGGATAACAAATCTAAGCATACCAGTCTTAAGCCAAAGAATGACAACAAGTTCAAGAAGGATTCTAAGAACAAAAACAAGAATAAAAAGAATAAAGGTGATTGCTACTACTGTGGCAAACCCGGTCATTTTGCAAAGGATTGTCGCATTAAGAAGAAAAACTTGAAGAACCAAGCAAACATGACCAAAGAAGGGAACTTCATTGCAACGGTGTCGGAAGCAAACAGTGTAAGCAATGACTCCGGTTGGTGGTTGTATACAGGAGCAACCATCCACATATGTAAGGATCGAAGGTTGTTAAAAACTTACGATCAAATCAGTGATGGGCGTGAGGTGAAAGTGGCAAATGATGTCCGCACTAAGGTCGTTGGTACTGGCTCCGTGGATCTCAAGTTTACGTCAGGGAAGACTCTTACTTTAATAGATGTTCTTCGTGTTCCAGATATGACTAAGAGCTTAGTTTCTGGTGATCTCCTTAATTAGAGAGGTATCAAACTTGTGTATGAATCGGATAGGTTAGTCTTATCCAAGAATGGAGTTTTCATAGGAAAAGGATATTCTTGTAATGGGATGATTCAGTTTAACTTAATCAATAAAGTTTCTTCTGCTTATGTTGTCGAGTCTTTTTCTTTGTGGCATGGTAGACTAGGACATGTTAATTATGATTTTATAAAGAACATGTCTAACATAGGATTAATTCCTAAATGTGTTTCCGATAATATAAACAAGTGTGTAGCATGTGCACAATCTAAAATTCATAGACTATCATTTAAAACTGTTGAGAGATCTTATGAACTTCTTGATCTTATACATACAGATGTATGTGACTTAAAGGAAACTTTAAGTCGTGGGGGTAACAAATATTTTGAACTTTGGTTAACATGTGTAATGCTATGTTATTAAGTTCGGACCTACCATTGAATTTATGGGGAGAAGCTATATTATCTGCATGTTACATTCTAAATAGAATTCCTAGAAAGAAATCTAACGTTACTTCTTATGAGTTATGGTTTAATCAGAAACCAAACTTGAGTCATCTCAAAGTGTAGGGGTGTCTTGCTTATGTAAGAAAAACAGACCCAAAGAGACCTAAACTAGGTGACCGAACAGACAAATGTGTGTTTCTAGGTTATTCTAGTAATAGTGTTTGTTATAGATTTCTAAATCTAGAATCGAATAGTATTATTGAATCTGTGGATGTAGAATTCTTTGAGAACTTAACTAGATTTAATTTTGAACCTAAGAATTTAGAACAATTAGAGATCCACACAGACCAACCCCAAGTTGGAAATGAACCTTTAAACATACATATACCTGAACCAGTTCCCGAACCAGTTCAAGAAGTTGAACCTAGAAGAAGTAAGAGGGAAATGATAGATAAATCCTTTGGACCAAAATTTCTTATCTACCTTGTAGAAGGAGATAGAAATATGGTGAAGGAACATACAGAATACATTCTAATTGTTGAGGATGAATCATCTACATTCAATGAAGCCATTAGTTCCCGTGACACTCTTTTCTGGAAAGAAGCGATCGACGATGAAATGAATTCCATCATATACAACCAGACTTGGGTTCATTCTGATCTTCCTCCAGGAGCAAAACCTATAGGTTGTAAATGGATATTCAAGAAGAAACTGAATGCAGATGGCTCTTTTAACAAGTTCAAAGAGAGACTTGTAGCAAAATGATTTACTTAAAGAAATGGTATTGACTACTTTGGCACATATGCACTTGTAGCTAGGATTTCATCTATTAGAGTTTTAATTTCTCTTGCATCGGTCCATTATTTGGTTATCCATCAAATGAATGTAAAAACAGCCTTCCTAAATAGAGATTTGGTAGAAGAAATATACATGGAACAACCTGAAGGTTTTATCTTTGCAGGGCAAGAACGTAAGGTGTGCATGTTAGTTAAGTCACTTTATGGCTTAAAGCAAGCACCTATGCATTGGCATGAGAAATTTGACAAGATAGTGTTATCCGCTAGTTTTAAAGTTAATGATGCTGACAAATGCATTTATTATAAAACTGATGATGATGCATGTGTAATAATATGTTTGTATATAGATGATATGCTTATCTTTGGTACAAATCTTATTTGTGTAGAGGAAACTAAAAAGTTTCTAGCTTCTAGTTTTGACGTGAAAGACTTGGGAGAAGCTGATGTGATCATAGGAATTAAAATTTTTAGAAGAGAGAATGACTATGTTTTGATTCAAAATCACTACATAGAAAAGATACTTAACAAGTATAAGTATTGGGAAGAAAAACCAGTCTCTACTCCAGTAGACCCAAATGTCAAATTAGAAAAGAACACTGGGAGCTGTTTTGATCAGCTTAAATATGCTAGTGTCATTGGGAGTCTTATGTATGCTATGCAATGCACAAGACCAGACATAGCAGATGCTGTGGGTTTGCTGCGCCGTTTCATAAGTAACCCAGGGAGAGAACACTATAATGCTATCTCTAGAGTTTTCAGATATCTAAAAGGTACTATAAACTATAGTCTATATTACCAAAGTTATCCCGCTGTATTAGAAGGATATAGCAATGCAAGTTGGAATAACATTGAGTCCAAATCCAAATCCACAATAGGATGGATTTTCACTTTAAGTGGAGCTGCTGTATCTTGGGGATCCAAGAAACAGACTTGTATTTCTGACTCAACTATGTTGGCAGAAATGATAGGTTTGGCTGATGCTTGCAAAGAAGCAGAATGGTTAAGGAACCTTCTAGTGGATATACCACTTTGGAAGAAGCCTACTCCAGCAATCATGCTTAACTGTGATAGCTAATCAACTTTGTATAGGGAGGCTAGCAATACTTACAATGGTAAGTCAAGACATATAAGTCTAAGACACTAATATCTAAGGCAATTACTCAAGAATGGAATAATTACGGTTGACTACATGGAGTCAGACAAGAACCTAGCAGATCCATTAACAAAAGGTTTGTTTAGAGAGATGATCTCTAAGACTTCTAAGGGAATGGGACTTGTGTCTATAGAATTAAATCAATTACCCTTGATGGGAACCCAACCTATGTCTTGAAAAATTCAAGGTTCAATAGGTACAAACAAGTCAAGAAGTGATTATGGAAAACACTAAGAATTATAACTTTTCCATTCTAAAATTCTAGTGTTGGTTCCTATATGACAGATGATGGATACATATCCTTAATAAGTCCAAAATCTTAAGTAGTGACTCACAGGATCACTTCATGTGGACTTACCTATATAAGTGAAGAAATCAGGCCGTTTCTATGAGAACTAGACACTCTCTAAAGCACTTATGAAATCAGTATATATGCGCATGGCCATTAATGTGCAGGGTAATAAGAACATTCTACAAATGAAGCAAGTATGTGCAATAGTTCTGGCTTATCCTTAAAAGCCCTTGGTTCAAGATCTGTTCACCACAGTGCTTAGATAAAGCTTTGAGTTGTTTGCACTAAGTGAAAGTTCAAGTTCTGAAGACACTTATCATTTATGTACGAGTTTCGCGATAATGTCAAATTTGATCTCTTCAGTATTCTCTATCGTTATAAGAACTACGTAGGCTTGATCCCATTTGGGTACGTAGGTAATCACTTTATGTGATGTAGCTATTCCTTATATATATTATTTTTCAAAACTTATATCTATTTTGAAAATGGTGGGGGATTGTTGTAAAATTTCCAAAATAGCTTTGGGTGGTTTTGTAGCTTTAACTATTCTTTGGTTTAGTCCCACATTGCTTGGGAGACATGGAATGATAAGTTTATAAGTAACAACACTTATTAGAGTTTATCTTTTAAGTGTTGGGTCCTCATTGGAATTGATAAGGTGGTGCAAAACACCACCGCACACGCGCACGTGCACGTACACATGCATGTGCGAAAGGACGATTGGGCGTTTAGGGTGCATTAGGCGCTTTAGTGGTGCACTTTGCACTTCATTGGTAGTGTTCAGATCACGCCAGTATACCACTCATATTGGTATCGATACTAAGGTGATCTGAAGTCAGGTTTTGAATGAGTATCGATACCCATTCAGTGGGTATCGATACCCACTCGCACCAGTTCAGAACAATCACCATTTTTGCTCCGAAATAGTGCTTCTAAGGCTATAAATAGGTGGTTTCTTGGCCATTCCAACATACTTCGAATTCCTAAGTAAACCAAAGCAATGTTAGAGTATTTTGGTATTATCAGAGATCAAAAAGAGTGTTCTTGAGTTGTGATCGAATCTTGCACATTCGAACTCACAAATCCTACGATTAGACTCCATTGTATCCTAAAAACATATTTCGTATACCCTGGTGCAATTATAGGGGTGAAATATGGTTTGAAAGACAGTGTTTATGAACCTTGGAGTCCTTTAAACCGTTCAAGTTTCTATTACTGTTCCGTATAATTTTTCCAACACTGCTTTCTGGGTAGGGGTGGGAATTGGGCGGGTTAGAGGCTTTGGACATGCCATGTCCACACTACCTCTATATGCCCAGAATTCCAATAGAACCCACAAAACTCGTAAGGGTCTACCCACGCATGGCCCGTGTGAGTTTCTCGGATTCTTCTGGTTTCTCAGGTTCTTCAGGTTGCCTAAATTTTAATAAATTTAGGTGATTAGATTAGCTTTATTAATACAAAAAAAAAATAATAATAAACTAATAAATAATAAATTTAAGTAAAAAATCTCTTTCATGGTTTCAAAAGATAAACAAGCTAACAATCGATTTGCTCACGTGATAAATAAATTAAATATGATTTTATAATCTTTCAAGTTTTACTTATTAAGTAATAAAAATCTATTTGACTTTACATACAATGAGACACATGGAAAGTTTTCTTTGTAGGTCTTAATACCTCCACCCCATATTAGCAATTTAATATGTGGGATAATGGCCAAAACATCTAATATATAATTTTATCCATTTAGTACACAAGATTTTCAATAAGGCAGAAATACCTTTTTTAAAGCTTTTTGGGTCAGTTTAGTCCTTTTCAAACTTTTCTAAATCTATTTAGTCCATTCTTTTTTTTTTAATGTTCCTGTTTTACCCTTATTATATTTCTCAATTAATTTTTGTCTTTTTCTAACTTGTACATCTGTATAAGAGAGAAAGTTAGTTATCTTTTTTTATTTTTAAACTTCAAAATGTTATATCTCTTAAATTAAAATTTAGATTTTGACGAAATTCATATATTTGAAAAGCATTTTTGGAGATCTTCAAACTAGACCAGTCAAGAATAGTTTTTGAAAAAAATAAAAAATTCGTGAAATTTATGCAAAAATATTTTTGCATAGTTCATGTAAAAACATTTTTGCATACATCTACAAAAATATTTTTGCATATGCTAAATCATTATGTGAAATATTTTTGCATAAACCTATGCTAAATCATTTGTGAAACACAATTTTGCATAGTTCCTGCAAAAATATTTTTGCATAGATCTATGTTGAATTTTTTCTTCTTCTCTCTTCCATCTCTCTCTTCTTTTTCCTCTTCTTTTTCTTTCCTTTCTTTTCTCTCTCTCACGTCCCTTTCTTCTCTCTCTCTCTCTCTCTCTCTATCCTCTCTTTTCCTTCTTTTCTCTCTTTCCCTTTTTTTTTTCTAATCAGATCTTTCCCTATTTCTCTCTTATTTGCTTCTTTCTATCTTCCATATTTTCCCTCTTCTGTATGCCGATCTCTTTCTATCGGTGGTGATCGTGGAGACGGAGGTGGTGATGAAGTGGTTGTGAAGATGATGGTGTTTGCGGCAATGGAAGTCTTTGCAGTGGCGGTGGCAGTTGTTGCACTTATAACTAAGTCATTGTAAGTTTTGCACTTATAATTTTGTGCCTTTAGCTAGGTCATCATTTAGTACTCCAAAACATAACATATTTAGAAACTACATGAATCTTATTAACATTCAAGGATCAAAGTATAAACATAATTAAGGTGATGATTATCCAAGATATATAACTACTTAGTTTCAACATTAGGGTTTCGCTCTTAAAAACATGCTAAGCATGTATAGATCATATATTAGAAACTGGATTTCGAATGAAGTTGAAAGGTTAATTAATACACCTGGGCTCAGAAACGAGAATTGCCTTCAGTGTGAACCTCGGTATATTTAGATCTGTCCTACCGAAAATAACACGATTTAATTTATGATTTTTGGTTCTCACTCTTATTCGGTCAAATTTTGATTTCCATAACTAATTAGTTAAAGGGCAGATCTGTTCAAATTTTATTTTTGGACTAAATAGACTCACATAAAATTTGGTGGACTAAACAGATTGAAAAAAGTCATTTTGGGCCTTTTGGCCTTTTGGACTTTCCCCCTTAATATATTTATCTATTTCTATCATTCAAAATATTTATTCAGGCCCTATGTTTTTTCCATGTTAGAAATTAATTAAAATCTTTATATATTTATCTATATATATATATAAGTTTCTTGGGCTGGGCGGGTTGTCCGGATTGATAATTATTTATGTCCATGCTCGCCTAAATTTAACTTTAGGTTGGCAAAATAATGTCCATAGTTGCCCAAATGCCCAACAACCTTTACCTATGCTTGCCCAAATACTAAGTCGAGTTCGGGTTGGTCGAGTTGACCCAACCCAAGTCCCACCCCTATCTCTGGCCCTACATGGAGATGATTGAGAAAAAGTAGAATTATCTTTCTCATCTCCGCTCTCACTATCTATGCAATAGAGTTTATTCCATAGCACCCTTGCCAAATCTTCTTTTGGATGATTATACTTGAACTTCGATCTGAAACAGTGCCGACCTTGAGGGCAAGTACAAGATGCAAGGCCTTAGGCCTCCCCAAATTAAGGGTCGACTACAAAATTGTAATTTTTTTTGGTGTTGTTAAAGGAATTCCTCAAAATGTTGGAGGATGGACAAGATGGGAGTGGACTAGATTCTTTAAGTTGGTTGGGGGGTGGATTTAATTTTACATAGGGGATGGTCATCTAAAAATGGGTTGATATTTTTCCACCTAATCCCCAAAAAACCCAACCCTAAAAAAACACCCATCATCTCTAACTCCAGCCCCCACCACTCCACCCCAGACCACCACCACCACCTCCGGCCACTACTACTACTACTACCACTACCACTACCACTACCACTACCACTACTACTACTTCTTTACAAGTCTATAATTTTTTTTTAAAAAAATAAAATAAAATTCGACCATGACTCATCGAAACCTATCCATAGAATAAAAGAGATTGGATTTTTTTCTATTTTTTATTTCTAGAAAAACCGAGGAGATCATCGTATCTTCACCATGGTCACTAATAACCAAATAAAAGCTTTTCTTTCTTTGTTCCTTTCAACACCATTTCTGGTTTTGGTTATCACCGGCTTCTTCTACGGCAATATCATCAATGGCCATGGTTTCCCCATAAGAGAAGCCAGTATCCGTGACATCCAGTAGGCTTTCACAGAAAACAATTTGACATATAGACAGCTAGTGAAGTTTTACCTCCACGAGATCCAAACCCTCAATCCCCTTCTTCGCGCAGTAATTGATATGAACCCCCAATCTCTGGATCTAGCGGACAAAGCTGACCGAGAGAGGAGGATTAGGATGAGAACTAATAAGCTGCAGGAGGACCATCATGATTTCGACCATTAAAAAAAATTCAGATCCAAAAATCGAAGAAGATGATCGAATTCGACCATTAATGGTGAAATTCAACTGAAAATTTCTCCCACTACTGAATTTTGGGTTTAATTAGATGCGTATGGTCGAATTTGAATTTTTCTTAAAAGAAAAAAAACAGACCGTGAAGAAGAAGAAGCAAGAAGAAAAAAAAAGTGAGGCTTTTTTTCGCCGGCAGTGGAGGAGTGGTGAAGATGAAGATAGAGGTGAAAGTTGGACGGGTTGAACCCGACCAACCCGTGACCAACCCGACATTGGGTTGGGCTCGGTCATGATTTCTTGGTCATGGGTTCAATCATGGTCAGATATTCTAGAAACTCGAAAATTTCCGATCGGGCTCGGTCAAAGGGCTTGGTCAACCCAACCCAACCCGAGCCCGACGCCTACTATATATAACTAGGTTTATTACTTTATATATGTTGTATGTGTATTAAATATATCTTATATTATATTATATTTTGTGATTATTTGGGCAACAAATTAAGAACAATTTGTCATACCAATCTGTAAATTAGAAGTTACCTTTTATTTTTCAATCCACTTTGGTAATCTTTCTCACTTTCTAAATTACTTCTTAACCTCTTTAGTTTATATATTTCTTTTTCCACAAAGTAAAATAAATCCACTGCCACAATCAAACATTGCCGCAGTATAGCTAATTTAGTTAGTAGTCTAAATTTCATTGGCCTTAATTAATTGTGTTGGATACTCTTTATTTTCCTAGGATGATCTAGTACCTTAATTTTTAGAAGTTAATTAAATTGAAGAATCATGTCTTGCCATTCTTAGTTATTTACTACTTATTAAATAGTTTTTTTATTTTGTCCTTTTATCATGTCATACATTTAAATGTAACAAAGAAAATCAACCCAAAATAGCCCGAAGTAACCCGATCAACCCGACATAGCCCGCTTGGGTTGGGTTGGGTTGAGAAATTTTTTACCTGAGATTGGGTTGGGTTGGGTTGGGTTGAGATTTTTGAACCTTGGGTTGGGCTTGGTCAGTGCCTCAACCCAACCCAACCCGACCGACTTTCACCCCTAGATGAAGATGATGGTGATGTTAGTAGGGGTGGGGTGTACTATTTAATTTTAGTGGGGTAAAAAGAGAAAGTAGGTGTTAGGTTAGTTTACACCAACACCACCCCCTTAGCAAAAATGAGTAATAATTTAGATGGGGGATTTTAGGTTAAAAGCCCATTTAATTTGTCCATCCCCAAACAATTTGAGGAATTCCTTAAACATTACCTTTTGTTTTCACTGGAAATTAGGGAATATAATCTAACATGTAATTAGTGTCTTTGAAAGCAAGAGATTTTCTATTCCTATCATTATACACCGTTCATTAGCTAGAGATTTCCTACTACCATCATTGTTGTTAATTGTGGATAAATCTCAATATTCAACCTCTACTGTGAAAATAACGCATATTAGGTTAGTCGGTGGGATGACGCTCAAGACTACCTATAGGAAATTTATTAAAAAAGGAGGCTGGTATTGACATCTAAAAATGGAATAAGGGCAACTAAGTGATAAAGACTACTGTATTTGGATAAGGGCATACTAAGAAATCACTGGGGCTATCTTTGGTTGGTCAAAACCTATTGACCAAATCTAAAACTTAACCCAAACCATAAAATCTATTGACCAAGTAAATCAAGTATTTCGTCAGTTTTTGTTTATATTTTTTTATTTTTTTAGAGTTAAACCATATTGAATCCGTATTTTTTTGTGGTTTTTGTAAGTTTTAACTTAGGTTTAAAAAAAACTTGGGCGATGATATGTTCACATTGTAAAGTGTGAACATTTTCTATTGTTCACACCCTTGCGAGGAGTTTTGTGCACCAAAAGTTGAATTTCTGAGTGAAAGATAACCGTACACCCCTGCATGGGAAAAAAACCCGAAGAGGACATCGATTCTTTTTAGTACGTTAGGCCTACATCTCATGTTAGCGAAAAAATCCAATGTGAAATGACGGAAAATTCTCTTTACTGATGTTCTTTTTTAGCTGGCGGAGAGAGAAACTTCTTCATTTAATTAATGTTAATGTTAAAATGATCATAATTTTTAAAATATAAGTCAGATTTGAACACAAATTATAAATTTTGAAAGAATTTTTCAAAATCTTTCAAACATGATCAGTCGTGGATACCAAATTCATTGAAAAAAAAACCTATTCATGAAGCCAATGCAAACCCAAATTTGCATACTTTGTTGAGTCTACAAAATACTTTGCATACAATTTTTAGTATGCAAATTATAAGTTGCATACAATAGTTAAGTTTGCATAAATGGGTTCCTACATTTGAATTTTCTTACTATGAACTTCAATACTTTAGTGAACATCAAAACATGCAAATGCATAATGCATATAGGCTAAAAAAAAGTGCAGAAACTTATACTTTCAAAAAACAAACCATGTAAATTATAACATGCATACGCACTAAGGTTTCAACTATTAGGTTCAACAATACATCAATGTTCAATGAACATCAAACATGCAAATTTGAAATGCATATAGGTTTAAAAACGTGCGAATGCTCAAATTTGAGGGAAATAAACTATACAAATTACAACTTGCATCTCGTCTGGATATGCAACCGCATAGTCAGATTACTTTTTATTTTTATTTTAGCATTGTTGTCTAATCTTGTTTTGAAGCTCTTGAAAAAAGCTTTTCAAAAATATAAGTTTTGTCAAAAATTGATTTGTAGATTAAAAGTGATAACATTTTGAAGTAAAAGAACTTCTTTTTCCTCTCTCAGCCACATCATCACTTCCCACAGACAAAGTAGATGAAGAATGCAATTTTTACTTTTCGAAAAGAGTAGTTTACATATAGAAAGTTTGGGTTTTTAAGAAAAGTCTGCACTAGAGATTATTCAAGGACTATGCGTACCAAAAAATAACGTACGCCCTCTTTGTGAAATCTAAGTACTCCCCTCCTTTACGTGTTTTTCAATCAATAATGCATGAAAATGGAAAATTTTATTAAAAGATCTTTAATCTATTATAATATACTATAGGAGAAGCCTTTGGGTTAACAAAACCTTCTCTCTTAGATGGGAGAAGCCTTGGGTTAACAAAACCCTCTCTCTTAGGTGTGGGTTAAAAAACCTACATTATAAACATATGGCCCAATATACATATAAAAAAAAGATATTTCCACACTAAATAAAAGAAGTTTCTAAAAAATAAAATACTTAAAAAGAAAATTCTAAAAATTAATAAAATTAGGTTCTCTATGCATCAGCTATGGGAAGCCTCATGTATGCTATGCTGTGTACCCGACCAGATATTTGTTTTGCTGTAGACATGGTTAGTCGGTACCAATCCAATCCGAGACGTATGCATTGGGCAGCCGTAAAGCATATACTAAAGTACTTGCAAAGGACTAAGAATTATATGCTAGTATACGGAGGAACAGACCTAGTTCCAGCTGGTTATGCAGATTCTGACTTTCAGTCATATGTTGACGAAAGGAAGTCGACTTCAGGATATGTTTTCACGCTTGGTGGTGGAGCCATCAGCTGGAGGAGCATCAAACAGAAATGCATTGTTTATTCTACCACGGAAGCTGAATATGTCAGCTAAGGAAGCAGTATGGCTCAAGAAATTTCTAAGAGATCTGATAGTTGTTCCAGAAGCTACTCCGCATATTACTCTCTATTGTGATAATAGTGGAGCTCTTGCGAACTCTAAAGAACCTAGAGGTCACAAAGCCAACAATCACATTCAAAGGAAATAAAATCTTGTCAGAGATATTACCAATCGGGGTGATATTGTTGTCACCAAGATTGCTTCGGCGGATAACTTCGCTGATCCATTCACCAAAGCCTTGTCTCAGAAGGTTTTTGATTCTCATGTCCATGAGATGAGTTTAAAGGAGGAGACATTTGATTGTTTATAGTGCAAGTGGGAGATTGTTGGGGTTATGCCCTAAAAATAATATGTTTGATATTTATGGTTACTTGGTTTATCGTTAATTTAATTTATCATCTTTAACATGCATTGTAACGCCCCATACTCCAAAACAAGGGACATTACCATCAGTCTACAACGAGACTCAAATTCGGCAGAGTCTCCCCTGTAAACTGGACCTTTCGTCACCTAATAGACACAGTGCATACAAGAAATATGCAGCGGAAGCAAATTTAAACAAAAGGGTATGCACTAAAAATTTGCCACCCATTTCTTTT